>JAUUEB010482828.1:0-11031 GCA_032362205.1 Clione limacina | reverse complement strand
AACAAAATTTTGTGTCTATATACCCTAAGGATCAATAAAAATCAAGTCCGGTAGAGTCCTGGGGGGGTGAAGAGAAACCTCTCATTCCCCCCCTAGTATGACTTATGGGTAACACGATGCCCTTGGGGCTCTGTATTTATATCAGTTATGAATCTTTTTCAGTTGCTCACAGTCCCACCGTACTAACTGTTTTGAGATTTGTTGTCAAAGACCAGGTATAACAGAGAATAAGCGTTATATTTAATACGTATTGCATGTGCTCACTCTATCGAACAATCAACAACGTTCAGTAGCGATAGAAGTTCAAGCAGATGGTATTGCGAATTTTCAGACACATACCTTGTTGTTTTGTAAAGGTACAGGATGATTGCAAAATGTAGTTCACATATATAAACAGTGTTTTTAGTCCTAAATTAAAATCGATTTGGAATTCTAATATTGAATATTGAACCATGCAACGACTTAACGTTTCAAGTCAATCTGGTGCGCGTTCCAATAATTAGTATGAAATTTTCAAAGAACTCAGAACCAACCTACTTACCAATAGTTTGCAAATCGTATCTATATATCAAATAGTGTTTAACTGTTCTAGCCTTTTTAAACCTAATTTTTCTCTCATCAGAATGACATTAGAATTTCACGGAAATAAGTGGCAACAGTAATCTATATTTACTTTTTTCTTTTGATGTAGCATGATGCTGTTCTACAAGAAAGTTTGGAAATTTATGTTCAACGAAAACAGAAAAATGCTGAAGTTTAATCATTTGTAAACAGTTTATTTGAAAAAAGCAAGTTCTAAATAATAACAATCCATACAAAAAAATAATCACAAAATCACAAAAAAAATTCATTCGGAGATTCTCCTTGTTAAATATCACCATTCATATTGAACATTTGAGCTGAAGTCAGTGGGACAATTGATCACTTGTTGCGAGCAGTAACAGCTTCTATGACACTAAATGTGATAGACCTTTGTTTACACTCCAGACCACAATAGAGTTGACCCTCCTTGAGCAATATCTGCTTGTTGAGTAGGTTATGTCCACAACTTTGGCAACTGTGAGAAACATGACAAAATACATTAAGCAGTTTGTTACAATATTAGTTTATTATCATACAAAAGAAAATATCGAATGTTATTTTTTAGCATTATGGACGTTGTTGCGATTCGTCTTTACACAAGAAGATTAAACAATGATGTATCTAGGTCAAATTATCATTGAAATACACATTGTGCACTGTTTGTATATAATTAAATCATCCATCTACAACACAAGTGCATATACTTAGGTTTGTGAAGATCTAAACGTCATAAAAGTGAATATGTACATTTTAAATTAGAAATGCAACATGCAAACATTGTTGCTCTTGAAGTTGCAGGATGGTAAAAAAGGGTGGAGTTTTTTTTCAAATAAAGTCCTTATCTCTGTATAAGACTTGAAATATAATTAAACAAAACACAGAATTTGGCTGTCCTAAATCTACAATCAGAAATATTTCATCAACTGTCAACATATTTGTCAGGATGGAAACATCATTATGATTATTTTTGTCTTCCGTACAATTGTTTCGAACTCAATCTGCAGAACATCACCATACATGTTCATGCTACTTAAGCATTATTTAGAATTAATAATTTCATGCAATGTTACCAATAGCCCTTATAATTAAGTGTACATATATTTTACAATAAACAGGCTGTTGGCTTTCTAAACAGCCCATGTTGTAGTCATTCCTTAGTAAGACAGTTAGATTTTTAGTTTGTCTAGAATATTATTCAAGTTGAAGTAATTAATATCAAACACATCTTAAACAAACAAAAACAAATCACAAAACAGACCAGAAAATGTACGTGCCAATGCCACAAAATGAAATGACATTGTTAAGAATTAAAATCACGCTGAATTAGGTACTTATTAAAGCTGAATGCAGGTGGCAAAGCTTGTATCAACAGTGGAAGCTCACCAGAAGCATTCTCTTTGTAGAACACATGACATTGCCAAAGAAAAACAAGTTTACAGGAAAAAGAAGCAAATCCTGACTTGCTTACGTGCAATATATATTTCTAGTGATTTCTGTTTTTAGTGTATTTTTAACTGGGTTTTTTAACGGAAGACCGAAAAGCGTGCATGTCAAGAAACAAGAAGATGTACATTTGAAGAGTTACTTGGTGAATAAAGGCATATTAGAAAATTAGAAATGGACAAAACTCTGTTATAGTATAGAGAAACAACTCCTTTATTGTCTTTAAAAAAATGCCCTCAACCAATGCTGGTGCAATAATGTCTCAAAATGTAAGATCATCTTCTTGGTGCAAATATATAGGAGTGTAAATGACTAAGGACCCTACACGTCTTGTAGATCTCTTTTTACATGAATGTATTAAGTTATTTGATCATTAGTCAAAGGGTAAACCACAATATCAATGTTGCCACTGATGAGTGTGTTAGTTAAAGTACATACCACACATAAATGTGTGCAACAATTGTCCATGCATTTCACCTGAAACAGTGAGGACATGCGTGCCAGTGGAATTCTCCGTGTGTTATGCCTGGTGTGTCTGCAGTGATTGGTCTTTGACACGTGTTACACATCTGTGGGTACCGTTGTCTTTTTAGTTTTTGAAAAATTAAATCCTAACAACTTGCAAGTTGATTAAACACTAAGAAATACTTTTACAGGGTAACCAGTGTGGCAGAGATATGATGACATCCTGGGTACAAAATGGCATTTTGATTTTGAAAGAAAGCCAGTCACATAGCAAAGTGAGTTTAAAAAATGCCTTTCCCAAGGAAAAACACGTAATCAGACATAAACAACATTTTGTTTTAATATAAAGAAGTCGTATACATATCAGCAATAAACAAATCAGCTCTGTCATTTAGGAGACTCAGGCCAAATCAAATTCAATTACTCAAGCACAATCAACTTGGATGACTAAAACACCACCAACTGTTATGACTAAGCCACAATGAACTGGGATGACTCAAGCGAAATGAACTGGAATGGTTCAGGTACCATCAACTAGGATGAATCAAGCACCAGCAACTGAAGAACTAGAATAATCAGGAAGAATGTCAACTAGGATATCAAAGGCACTAAAAACAAGAGGATACAGGCTTCGTAAACTGTGATGACTCAAGCACCATGAACTACGATGACCCAGGCACCACCAGTGTCATACTACAGCATGGGGTCTTTGTGGAAATGGTATGTATCTGATTCTTTTTGTTAAGCTTGAATAGTTGGTAGGAATGATATGGAAAGGGATACAAAAAACATGTTCGTGTCCTTTATTGCTATAAATAGCATGTGAAAATAGTTTTTATTTCATAATTTTTGGTTTCCTCAACTCTTATTCTTGTTTCTTGATTGTCTCCACTCTTAATTAGTCAGTTTTAGTCCTCTCTTTAGTCTTATTGTCATCTTATATATTCGAGGCACTCGTCTCCTTTTCAAGATGGTAACTTAAAGATATCAAGTTCCTCATGGGCCAAAACAATCAACATTTGTAAAGAAGATACGCCTTTTTCTCTTTTTTTCAAAATAATATATTTCCTCTTTATCAAAAAATCTTATTTATTTGACTACACACACGATCCTGCTTGCCGTTCTAATTGTACTTGTTAAACTGCTCTTCAATCTAGAAAACAATTGTGATATTTTGCATACAAATCGAAAAATGTACACATTTACATGGAGAATAGTAATATATAAAAACATGAATCTCAACATTTGTCTTCATTAAACCCATGCTTTTCACAGAGTTATAAATGAGATAACTGACCTTGCTAAAAAGTTTGTCAAAACAATCAACACAGTATGGGTTATTGTCCTTGGCTATGTATCGTTGTCCAGCCAAAGCAGCATCACAGTACAAACAGCAGAAGTGATGAACATGCCATGACTTGTCTTCTGCTTGGGTATACTCTTTGGAGAAAATGATCTGAAAAAACATTGTCTTATGAACAAAGTGTGTTTTTGATACAAATTAATATAAATTTAACTAACGTTTGTGGGATAAAAGTTGCACGCATAATTATTGAAATAAATTACAAGAGTGAATAACTTTAAGAAGTACAAGTGAAACTTATATCCCATGAAAGTTCGTTAGAATTAATGAAATAAAACGCTTAAACAAACTGTTTTGAAAAAAGGAACTTTAAATAACCAATTTGTAGTTGTTACAATTTTAGAGTGTTGATATGGTTGTTTTTGTTGTTGTTGTTGTTGTTGTTGTTGTTGTTTGATTTTTTGAAAAACACAGACTCTTTGTAAGAATAAAATGAAAAGGTTGTAAATATCTGCAGTTTTTATTGGTGTCTTACTCTAATGAATTCATTGATTTTGGTAACATAGTAATTTGAAAATTGATGGCCACTGTCTGTCCAAAAACCTTTCTGATTTTAAATCATTACAAATATCCGACCACCAATAAGGGATCTTCAACTTGTACAGCTTTCAAATCGGTCATGTGATTGGACTATGTGATGATACTATTTGAATATGGATATCAGCGTAATAATAAAAATAAGAATAATATAAGAATAGTAGTCTACGCGCATTCATAATGAACCAATTTCACTTGTTGAGTAAGCACCTTCATTATGATAACAGATTTCGACACATTTTTCATAAACTTTCTTATGCCCTTATGTTACTCTCACAACCCCGTCCGAAAAAGACATGTCAAATCCCCATACCTCATCACAAGCTGAACACCGAGGATACAAGATATCAGCATAATGTCTCTCACAGTAGATGTGTCCCTTCTTGGTGAAGTAAATCATGTCTACCAACAGTTGTCTACACGTTGAACAGACGAAACAACCCGGATGCCAACATTCACCAGGGACTTTGCTGGCTATAACAGCGGGACCACCTGACTGCATCTTCTGCTGGCAGTTGTGACATGGCTGGTGATTCGAGAAAGAATTAACATCATCAATGCAAGTCATGTAATCTAAATTAGAAATCACATTGAGAAATATTGACCTTTAAGTGTGCTATGGAAAGCTATATGCATTATTATCATATTTCTTTCTACAATGCCTACACAAATGATATTAAGCTTACTTACATATCTTTCTCGTAAATGTTATCTTAACAGCCGCCTAACAAACTTGAGAAGGTAGACCCATTAAGTATTCGATAATTTAATTTCGGTTTAGAACTGTATGTTTCTGACAAGGTTTTAGCTATCAAATAAACAAAAAAAATTTAAAATAAGAAATATTCCGACAAATATTTTTAAATATCATTGTTTTATTCTTTGAAGTCAGAATTTCAGTATTTACGTACAATTATTCGTTGGCTTTGAGCAGTTTAACGGATTTTTTTTATATCCAAAGAAAAGACAAAATCCATGAAAATATAAAAGAAATACCAATATTGAAAGAACAACGTAAAGAAATAAGATAACCAGGCCAATAGATTGATCAAACAAATAACAAAATGGATTTTTGCCAAATCGCAAGGTGCGGTTGCTCATAATTAAGGCTGCGTTATTCACTTGTTTTCATAAATACCTACGTAGGTGTACGTTGTCATGTGTGCACTCCTTGGTTAGGAGGAGATCCTCCGGTTAATTAGCCAAATAATTTGACGTTGTTTTATAGATAAGGAAAATGTAGTGAAATAACTGAATAATAATATGTTTCGTATTCCTGAGTCTGAGTCTCAGACAGTCAAGCGACGTATACACGGGCAGGTAAGCAGACGGACAAAAAGAAATATAAACGGAAAGTCAGCAGATTGCAAATTAACTCAAACAACGTTTAAAAGTTTAACATGAGGATGTAATACCTTCCCTCAAGGCAGGCACCATTGAAATTATTGATTAGGCAAATGGAATAAGATATTGAAGAAAGCAAGTCTCCCTTAGGCTAAACAATTTAAAGATATTTGACTGAACTTTTAGTGCTTTTTAAAGGATAATGAAATCATTTAGTTTTGCAGTTGAAACACCTAAATAAATGAATAGAATTGAAGTTCAGGATTAAGATGATAATGTTCCTACCACGGCAGATCCAGAAGAAGTCACTTCTCCAATCTGACCAATACCAGCGGCTTTCTTTCTTCGCCTGTCTGAAAACTTTTCAAATTTGCAAAGCTCTGAAGAAGCCAGGCTGGTACAGAACCTCAGATCTAGGTCATGAAGAGGCAACTGACGTTGAAGCTGCTTCCGGCGCAACTTAGCAGCAAACTCTTGTTTATTTTCGGGAAGCATGGAGATAAACTTCTGAGATCTCTGAAGATGTAAAAAATTGACATGGTATTTTGTTTCTTTTTTTAGTATTGGAAATTGTAAACAAAATGTAATTCATCCAATAGTTTTATTCTAAAAGACAAACTTAGTGAAAAGTAAAGGATACTCAGCTATAAGTACTCACTGAACAAAAAATAAATAAAAAAAGTAAAGGACCCAAAGAAATACCAATGAAATTGTTTTAAAATATGTTCAAGAACGATCTGCATTGATCATAAAAATATAACGACAAAATTGACTGTTACAACACATGATTAGATACCTGTCATTTCGGGCGATGTATATTCTGGCGCGTAAAATGATCATCAGTCACGCGATGACTTTATTTTCGGCGAATCTCGGGAGGTTATTATAGTTTCATACAGATTATATTTTTCTGATAAGTTGGTAAACTGCTTTTGTTACTCACGGCAATATAAAACTAGAAAAAATGAGTACTCGTAGAGAGTATTACCCCAATCACCAGACACAAAGGGACATAACTCTGTCAAAACTGTTTTATTTTCAAAATATTAAATTGCAGCTTTCAGGGACACGTTAATCAATCCTCTGTGCAAAATTTCAGATTTATATCTTTGACAATGGCGCAAAAGATTAACAAAGACATAGAGCAAAATACTCAAAAGGGCCATAACTCTGTTTTTCAATTGATTATTCGAATAATTCTGAAAGCTGGTGTTAGATAGTCACTATAATGGCCTCTTTGCAAGATTTCAGATTCTTAACCCTTAAGATGTGACCAGAGCGTGTTTTTGCCAAATTAACAGATAACATATAGCAAACATACACAATAAGGGCCATAACTCCGTCAATTTTTCACAACTATTTCTGAATTTAGATAGCGTAAATTATATTTCTAGTCTATATCATCCTTCCAAATAAGAAAGAGATCCAAACAAAACTACTCAAGTTATCGCGTTAACACACAGACACACACACAGACAAAACGAAAGTATACCCCGAGTCACAATTTGTGATCGGGGAAAAATGGCAAGGAATCAAGCGTACTTGTTCAAACACTCTCATTCTATCTTCATTAGGTCTATTAATAGCTAAGTTGCCTATCTGTTGAGTGATAAAGAGTTTTCATAAGTCATGTCCTATGGTGTAATAATTATTCAAGTTATGGATAAAATACAAGATTAGAGGATATATCTCCCGATCATGACATTCTGGTTTAAATATCCTCTCAAGTGAGCAAACACTTCACTCAAACAAGATGCGCAACACGTCGCAAAAAAAGAACCCGGCAAAATCTTATTCCAAAGCGTGATCGCAAGTGACAAGTTGTAAGTTAACTAGAGGCTGGTTAAAACCGGTTTATGGAGAACAAGGCAATACGTGTTATCTATCTTTTCCACTTTTGGGTAAAGACTCTTTTTAATGAAATCTAAGCAATTTGTAAATGCAAAGGTGGTTTAAAAGTATTTACGAAGATACGTCAGTTAATGTTTTCTTTCAATCCTTAGGTAAAAGCTATTCAGATTCATTATAGATTTACTTCCCCGGGCAAGACCTGGCTCTCTGAGAGTACTTAAAAATTAGTGCACGGCGTTTGTTGATTAGGTTTCATTTCATCATCAAGCGAAAACTAAGTCACAGCATGACCCTTAAGTAGCAATCACATTTACGACTGGGTTATCACTTGACATTTAAGTAACTGAATTACTGTTTGTGTTTTTGTTAGCACGCTTTTAAACTGAACGAAGTCAAATTGTTAATTTTTTCGTTAGCGAACGACTTTACAACATCTTGTATTTTGTTTAATATATGTTGCTTGGATCCCTTGACCAGGAAGAACAATAACTGACTGTCATTGGAAGATGATTTTATGTTTATACTGCTGGAGGGACAGCAACGTTTTCTTAAATATCCAACAGCTAAGAGATGTTAAAGAGCGCACTTTGAACTAAGATAGTACTATCGGTTGTGTCTACCCAGCAGGTTGAGCGCACTATGAATCTTATCCTTGTTTTATATTCGAGCCGTAGTCACCGTCAGAACATACCACGGTATATACTTTTCAAAAATTGTCAACCATGAACATCGTTCCCACTATGGGGATCGGACCATAGTTATAGGAGAGAAACTCTCCTAGGTCACTTCATTTGACACATTTACAATCCATGTTCTACTGTGGTTATTCTTAAATGTTTTCAACAGCTCATTCTTTTCAAATTAATCGTATGTGTTTAAGTTTTTTAAACACATTCAGTTTCACAAAAAGCTCAAAGATGTTATTCTTAACAACATTACAAACAAGATGTTATAATTATGAACAGTTGTTTGTATGTAATTAAGATAAAAACAAACGAAAACGCTCTGAATAACACGTATTTTCAAAATCATGAAAATAGTCTAGATAATCTTAAAGTAGTCATTTTCAACAACATATAGGCATTAATACTTATCATTATTACAAATCATACTGCAGGGTTCTAATCATATACGTCTCAAGTAACGAAACTTTCAGTTGTCTTAAACTTCTCTACTATCACGCCTATAAAGAAACATGTTTACCTTCACATGGATAAAACTAGAGTCAGTTTTCGTGTTATTAATACTGGATTTTAATATCTATGACATCACCAAAATCATGTTTCCTTTGTTTGCATCAAAAACTGTCGCTAACTGAACATAAGCATCGGTACATCGACAATTAATATTAGTTGATTTAAAGAACGAAGATGATAGACGAATTGTAGACTTTTTTCATGTAGTAAAAATAACGTTATTTGTTATCGACTACTGATTACGTCTTTAACTTGTAATATTCTACGGATAAAGTAAGAAGGTGCGACATACAAAAATTAAGAGGTATAAAGAAAGAGAAAAAAGCGAGTTAAAGGGAAAACTAGAAAATGATGAAGGAAGGCAGACAGTGAGAATAACACCGTGAGTCATGCAAAAGTGGCTAAATGAAGAGAAAAAAAGATCATTGATAAATATTGAACAGCATCAAAGCCGGGCATTTAACAGACTTACAGTCTTATTTCCTGGTCCGTAATTATCTCTCTTACCACCCAGATCAATAATGAAGAACTCTCTGCGGGTTGTCTATGCCATGTTTTTGTTTACAAAGAAGTTAGTGACAATGTGAATCCTCGACAATCTACCTAAATGTATTACAATCTTCTTTTTTTGAAACAAGGTCAACCTCAACACCATCAATAATTCGTTTCGACCACACAATCCAATTTTACTAAATTCATGTAGGCACTTTCACACACCTCATGTCTTCCACACAACCTAGTACTATTTATTTGTCTTGACGGGTCTTTCCTTCTGGCTTCTGCCAATACCTCAGTATTGTGAGTGCACACATTGTCGCAAATTACATCGACATTTAAGTACTGAAGAAAATTCTTCATTAATCCTCTTACATTCGTTTTGACATAAACAAAACATAAAACCCATTCGAATACAAATCGGTCTAACGAGCAGGTAAACAATGTCAGTTTAGTACAATTCATGATTATCACCAAGCCCGATGTTGTGACCTACGTCATGAAGAAGAAGGGTAAGTTTCAGCCAACAAGAACTTCCGGTCTCTTTGCACACTCAGCTCACTAGTCAATCTTATTTTTCAAAAATAAATGTATTTGACTATAATATACCTGGCAGACTGCCGAATCTAGAATTGCCATAAAAAAGTATCTACATGGTCATTGACATGATCGGAAGACCATTGAAATATACCCAACCCCCCTAATCAGATCATATCATTTTTAACTCACTGTATTCATTCCCCGACCCCGGCGAGTTAACGACGCATAGCGACTTCATGTACTAGTGAAATGATAGTTTGACTTTCTTCACTTCATATACCATAAATTATATTATCGTATTCTCTTAGCTCTTGTAATAATAATGTGCGCTGAATAGTGTGTATTTACTCACACATACTCTCTATTCCATGGATGTACAAACTCATGACATCATGGGGTCACGCAACATAAAGGTCACACAAAGTGTGCTTTCTATGACCTCGTAACGGTAAACCACCCAGGGAGGCAATTAGCTATATTTAGTAACAAAATAAGGGACAGAGGGATGGCTTTCAGTGCACTCAAGCAATGACTCCTTAAGAATAAAACATAAAGACGTTGATTTTCTTTGTAATTCCTAAGACTGATCTGAATATATCCACAAATTATTAGATTATAGGTTATTTCGTACTGAGTATCTCAGACTGTTCACCTAACGCAGGCTTCTGGTTAAATCTGAATGTACGTTAACTCTCTCCGTCAAATTTGGACCATTTGTCATTCATAGTCATAAATAACAGTGTAACTACTGATATTGTCAACACATTGTAGTTGAGTGGATGGTAAGAAAGATTTTGGTTTGTAAAGGAAGAGACTCTAAAGCTAAACTTAGCTGTAGTTCGTTTATACATATTTTAGGAAACAAATAAATTTTCCAAAAGTCCCAGAAGGGTTGTATTTGCATAGCCCATAGAGCCTCGAACGGTCAGTTATGTTCAAAAATTGTATTTTAGGAAACAATATATGTCTCAAGTTGTAATGAAATTCACAAATTCGTCTCCTTGCGGGAAGAAAAATTAACATGACTAAGGTAACATAAAGAAGCAAATACATAGATTTTAGAATAGTATTGGACATATTTGTAGAAAAGTCCGTTCTAAATTAAAGCAAATTGCATTTTCTAAACTTGACACGCAAGGCTAAACAAGCTTAGACACCGTCGTCTACCATAAATGTAAGTGATTACATCAGGCTAAGCACATCATGTCAATCTAT
>JAUUEB010482817.1:0-11032 GCA_032362205.1 Clione limacina | reverse complement strand
TACAAATAGGATAATTTTAACGGTATTTCCGAAGCAATTGTCCGTCAAACATAACTCACAGGCTGACACACATACGCATTTCTTCACTTCAATGTTTATCAAACATGGATGAAAGATTTCCGGGCGTGACAGATTGGTGATTTTCGGGCTGTTAGTTCTTTAAAGCCATTGAAGTTCGGCAACCTATCGTCAAGGCGCGTAGCCAGGCGGGACATGTGGGAAAGTCCCCTCCCCATTTGAGATCCTAAATGCTATCTCAAAAATTTCAACCGCTTTGCGGACATTGCTTTGATTATATGCTCTAAATGTGCATTTTTTTTTTTACAAATCTCAAAATTTGTATAGCTTCGCGGCCGTTGCTTTAATATTATCTAAAGTTGCCCCCCATTTTGAAATCCTGGCTACGCGCTTTTGCTATCATCGAATCATGACAGATGTTACTCTGACGAGCGTAATTGTAACGCTGATAAAACCTTATTGCGTTGTTACTTTCAGAACTGCTTATATTACGCTCAAAGAAGTTTGGCTGCGGATAGTCTATTTTAAGATTTTAAGATATGAGGAACGTCATGGCACACAGTAATGATTTTTCACTGAACCCTAAATCGTTATTGTCTCTAAATAAGTTTTGTGTGACGGTAATCAAGTCATCATAAAGCTGTATCTTCACCATAACGGTTACAACACTTATTTCATAAAAAGCCAGTTTTAGTATACTATAGATGCAGTGAAGCTAAGTGTCAGCACTAAAAATAGATTTAATTTAAAGTTGATAATTTAATGTGTTGATCCTGTGTGCGATTATTAACCTAGTAGTTTGTTTATACATGGATCACCTTCAAGAAATAGAGCAAATTAATCCATAGCTTTTCATTTGACATATTTCCGATCCATGTTTTATTGTGGTCATACCTTAACTGTATTTCTTATTCTTCTTTCAGTGATTTCAAAGAGGAGTCTGACAAAGTGTCACCCGGCAGCTCAAAAGGAAAGAGAAGTCGTCATCCTAGCCAACCTAAGAATGATTGTGACAAACTTGACAGCAGCTTTGAAGGGGAAGTTTTTCTTCAGCGGCCCTCAAAGTCAATTAAGCAGAGTGACCAAAGAAGTCGTCACCCAAGCCAACCTAAGAATGATTCTGACAAACATGACAGCAGCTTTGAAGAGGAAGTTTCTCTTCAGCGACCCTCAAAGTCTATTAAGCAGAGTAACCACAAGTCAGATAAAAGTCTCATGAATACCTCTATTAGCTACTATCTTACAAAAGACATGTTACACAATGATTGGAGTGAGCAAACCTTAAAACTTACAGAGCAGAGGGTAAAAAAGAAACATGTCTTACCAGTTCCAATCCCTCCACAGTCATCTCAGACATGTGAAAAGGAAGATGGGGAGATAAATGACAGTAAATCACCAAAAGAAAGTGAAAACATTGAAAATGATAAAAACACTCTTTATCAAGCAGCTTACTGTGAACAAAACTCACTTCGCAAACCAGTCAAATATCCTATGTTTCGCTCAAGTGTATCACACTTTGGCTCCACCAAATCTCAACGACATAGCATGCCTGGTTCAACTGGAGCTCAAAATGCTTGGGGTTTGAATACAGAGGGCTTAAATCCTTTGCTGAAGGATAAGAATAAAATTGGAAATACATCTGAGACACGGGGCCCGCTAAGCTCTCTTGAACAAAGGCAGAATCCTTGGTTTAGTGGAAAGCACAAGCGTAGATCTGACCCTGTAACTAAAACCCAAGATAGTAACTCTTCAGACTGGAGACAAAATATGGTCATGAAACAGTCATTAACAGGTAGGCACTCTTTTTTTTTTACCTAAAATAAAATACAAATAAAACAAGACTCCTGCATTTTATGTAAATTTAATACTAGAGGAGAAAAAAGTATCAATTTATTCATACAAAAAAACTAGAAAAAATGAATTCTTGTAGAGAGTACAACAAATGAAAAAAGTAACAAAGAACATATAGCAAACAAACAGCTGAAACTCTGGGCCATAACTCTGTCAAAATAGTTTTCAAAGAGTAAAGAAAGTTATTCTTAGAAGGTCCCTAAAAGAGTATGTGTGTAATATTTCAGGGTCCTACTCCCAACAATGCGTCTACTGCGTAAATAACATGCATGCAAATCATAAAAGAGTCTTCACTCTGTCAAAATATTTAAAAAAAAAATTAGATGACAGCTTTTAGGGACTAACGAATTACGTCTCAGTGAAAGATTTCTGGTTTCTAATAATAATAATCTTTATTGTCCATTTGCAGGCTAATATATCTATCTTTGACGATGGGACCACAGCGTGTTTGCAAAAAATTAACAAAGATATATAGAAAAATACTCAAAGGGCCAATAACTCTATTTTTAAATTGATAATTCAAACAATTATTAAAGCTGATTTTAGATAGTCACTAGAAGAGCATCTTTGCAAGATTTCAGATTCTTAACTCTCAAAATGTGACCGCAGCGTGTTTTTGCCAAACTAAAAGAGAACATATAGCAACAAAAACACAAAAAGGGCCATAACTGCGTCAATTTTTAACAGATATTTCTGGATTTAAATAACAGAAATTTTTATTCAAGAGATGACTTATGGGCGGTGTAATTATATAATAAAAGCCCACTAAGATAATATAATGTTAAGTGCCTTATTTGAAATGGGAACAAAACACACCAATTATTATTGTATTATCTATTTGCTGCTCATTGTATGTATTGACATTTAGTTATAAACAAGACTTGTATTACCAGCTAAAAAAGGGTAAATTCCTTGAATCTGATGTTTCTTTATTTGTTGAACAATTTTCATCACATAGAAAGTAGATTAAATTTACTTCTTTATGAATTTCACATTATTTATCTGTTCATAGATATGCAATATAGAACAGAGCAGACTGTATACTAGCAAGGATTAGGATTGTTGTTCATAATTGTACGATCCCTAAAGTCGTCAGTCATACTCCTTTAAAGATAGATCGTCGGTTATACTGTGAAATATAATGATGAAGATATGTTATATATGGAATTCATGAAGTTTAAACTTTTATATAATTCATTGATGGCATGATTCTTGAGTGTTAAAACATGTTGAGGGTCCAGAGAGACCAGAGGTATGAGATTCAATCCCCATTGTGAGGCGGTATTTTTTAACGTGAAAATGTGTGAATAATAAGAAATGACAATCGTGCTTACCACACATGTGAAATTAATGCGCATCATGACCAAGATCTTGGATGAAGGCAGGTTTTGGCATCTAGTCCAATCGAATTAAACGAGAAAAATTTAGGTCCCGTGAGTAAGTTGCATTGCCCCGGTTATAAGAAATCAAAGTACGACGATAACGGCCGCCGTTTTAGCATAAGGCAAAATCGAAGCGTTGAAAAGGAATAATAAATATGCAAAGCAACTCACACAAATTCTGTCAAGTTGGAAGTTAACGAACGAAAGACAAAACATCAAGATTTAGACTGAGAAAAAGTCAAAAACCTTAAAACATAACAAATGTGAAAAGAAAAAAGATAAAGACATACATTTAATTTGAGCAGTTGAAAAATGAAAATCAAATCAAATGAGGTTTTCAATTTAATTATTTTTCACTTATTTTAAACATTTTGCCACAAGGTCCAATAATGTTGGCATTTTAATCATTTAACCGATTCTTTCTGAATTAAGATATAATTATTGATCTGATTATAATAAATTTATTAATAGTTTGAATTACAAATAAAGATGATTTTTGTGTGACAATGATGACAAATTTATACTTCATTAACAACTAGTGCTTAATTTCTCGTGATTTTGTTCTTTAAACACACCATTACTCGATAAGTTTTCAACTAGATAAGAAAAACAATGTTGTGAAAAAGATTCAAATTACTTATCTCCGTGCCACAATTTTCTCGAAAATATCACTAAACGATCACATTGTCACAATGTTGCGCAAAAAAGGAAAACTTGCTGTATACGAATAACTGAAAAGACCGCTTAATTAAAAGTAAGAATGAACAGAGTGTAAATAACCTGTATGATGCAGGTGGCTGTAAGAAAAAGTATTGAAGGAAATTCAACATTATACCTGATATCAAAGTCCGAAAGCAGAGACACACTTAACTCACACCGTGTACTGGAACTTATTGACAACATGGCACGTCACGAGTTTGGTGTACTCACAAGTGATCCACTCTTCTATTTCTACCTCAATCCAACTTAGATAGCTGTTGGTTCATAATGTTGATATCTTGGTAAAAGAAAATAAGTTACCATCCAGTTGTACCTACAATACAAAACGGCTTGCGCAAGAACAGATTCGGATACACTTTGCAAGTAAAAAAATAATTGAAATCTAAATATTTCACAGGATTCAAGAAATGCTCGAAACATCACAGTCATAGTCGATTAAAAAAGGCGGATATAACCGAGAAAAAGACCAGAGGGAAGAATGCTTTGTTCATTTGAGTCGGGAGTAATAATTACATATAATACAAAGTATAGATAAAGCATGATTTTTTTTTCATCAGCTATTTTTTTTTTGCATAAACATAAAGTTGCTTTGTGCTTTTAAAAAAAATATGAAACGTTAATATCAGTAACAAACCAAAATGCAAGTAGACGTACCTGATTATAAATGATTCTTAAGGGAGATAGAGCTAAACTTTTGCAACCAAAAAGAAATGTACTTGAATGCCCACCAGTAGTCCAGCGGTCTCCTTTATATAACTATATATGAACCTTGCAATTTCGGAGATCAAGTTGTTTTTGTGTTTATTCTTGTTAATAAGGATTCTTGGAGTAATAAAACGTTGTGTTTACAAAAGTCGTACTTTGGCAACTCTAATTATAGCATAAATTCAAAATGGCCTCCGTCCATTTTCGGACAATTAATTCCACAATTAAGAATCTCAATATAAAACCGTATAATACCATTTTTCATATGTTAATTGATAAACAGTTTTTATTTCTTGGGTCAAATTTTGGTTTCAAGGTCATTTCATAGGTGAAGGTAGTTTTGGGTCAATATATATGTATATTTGATATATTCAAGTCCACCAAATTGTAATAATACGATATTTAATACTGTCAACTTAATAATTCAAGATGGAAATACTGATAGTTGTTTCAACTTCCGGTTTCCTTGTGCTAGATAACAATTTTAAACAGAAATGCAATGCAAATCCGAACGACGAATTGTGGGACCATTAGCTACCCAAAATTCCAGTACATGAAAAGCTCAGCGTCTGTTTACCCTATGTGTGTATGTATGCATAAAACCTATCATTGTGAAATTATACAATTTCTCAAATTTCGTTTTACTTTGTTTCGGTTTACTTTTTTATAATAGTCAATAACAAGGAACGAACAAGCAAAAGGATGAAACAATATGTAAATTGGCTTTGTTTCCATATAGAAATGTTGGTTTAGGAACAATATATAATTTTATAAATTGGTCTACCAAGGTGTGATCATGAGCAACGCCGGGCAATTTGCTAGTCTATGAATAAAACATGAACGTGATATATTGAATCTCCGTGACTTTATGGTAAAATATGTGAAACAAAGTCAATTTCAATTTATGCTATGATCAACTTTACATAACTTAGGTTTCTCTTCGCCCCCTATGACTCAATCGGACATGTTTTTATGATCCTATGGGATCTAGACGCAGAATATTGCTACCAGTAAAAAAAAATCCCGCACGGAAGATCAATGAGGACAGACGAACGGTCATTAAATAGAAACATACTTAGTAGATCAGGAATGAAACAATCTTTTTCCTTTGAAATTGTATTCTCAAATCAGTTATCGCATTTTCTGTTTGCTCATATTTTTGTCTACTTCGGCTAATAAATGTCCACTGTCTCACTGGCCAGATAAATCTGATAAAATCATTTTAGTGACTTTTTTGCCTAATGATTCTAGTTTGAGAATGTTAAGGATTGTATGTTTTATAATTCTGGATTGATAGAAGCACATTTTGACCTTATTCCAATCGTATCATATTAATCTTTTAGTATCCTTTTTGATAAACAAACACCAGTGGAGTTTAATCATAGTATTACTATTAATCTTTGTCATTTTGCTGGGATATTGTCTACCTTTATCTGAAGTCTTTTCACTTGTCACAGCTTTTATCGTGAACATAAATCTATTTTTAAAGGTATATGTGAATGAAAAACATCGACTTATACGTTGTCGACACCGTCCAATTGGATTATAATATCAAACAAAACATTCAAAGTCAATGCCAAGGTCAAAATTGAGATTGAAATCTTAATATTGATCTTTGATCTTGAAAATGACCTTGAAACCAAAATTTGACCTTTGCATTATATTTCAAATTATCTTTTCATAAAGCAACAGTATTTTGTTTTTTATTGCATGACAATGGATTCCAAAGATATGACAAGAAATAGTCAAAGATTTTAACGTGTAGTTTTCACGGCGACTATCTTGGAATTATGCAAATTGAAAAAATCCAACCATACGACTTTTGATAAAGACAGCTATTTATATGCTCAGATTCCTCCTTAACATAAATAAAAAAATAAAGTTTAAGTTTTTCGATAATTTCGATGGTTTGTATTACCTTGATGATATGAGCTGCTAAAACGTCAAATTTCGTCTTTTTACTAATAAAATATAGTAAAAAACTCAAAGTCACTGAGCAAGGGTAGTGTCTTTGGAAATCGCTTTTAATTTACTGATTTCTTTCAGTCGTGTATTTGTTCGTCTAAATCGTAGTTATTGAACATTGTAAAGCTAAAGACCGAATAAAGTTGTTGGAACTGTTTCCAGCACTTCATATTAACAATCATATGACATGACAAAAATAATCGCCTAAAAGTAATAAATGTAATATATCGGGTGATCAAAAAAAAAGTAACCGGAATTAGTGGTATGTTAACTCAAGACATTGTGCAGCTATAGACATACTGTTTCTTACACAGATGCTTTATGATTTCTTCTTTTCATCATATGTAATTATTGTTAAATATCTTCAGAAGTATGATCACAGCAACGAAACGAAACATGTTGACCCAAAACAGCCATATCATTAAATTTCAAGGGGCATATAGGGTTTTTTGGCCTCCTTGCCAGCCAAACTGGGAACTAATGATGCCATTCGACATATTGTATTTGACCCCTAATATATCCGATGTCTTACCCAAATTATTATGACCATACGGCACTTTGTCTACTTCCGGTACAGGTTTTAGTAACCTCTGTAATTTGAGCTTTTTCGTACATTTTTAGTGATCTTGACCCCATAATGTCCAAATTAAAGCCCCGGTTTCAATTCTGTTCGTAAATATGGAATGATGTTGCAAATTACTACATATCGACCAAAAATCAGCAAAATCCATTTCGATATAGATCAAAAACGGCCATCAAAAGAGTTAAGGGTTGCGTAAAATGTGACATTTTGAATTGTTCATTTCTCTATCGTTTTCATACGGTAGTTAATTTTGGTGATTTTGGCAAACCATGAATTACCCATAGTAAATATTAATCAAATCAATTTAAATTTCGGATTTGGAGCAAGAACTGTTACTTTTTCTTGTCAACTAATCGGTTTTGTGTTAGATATTGTAAGTTTACCTGGCCAGGTGGTCTAAGATTTTTGAAAGACCACGTATTCCCATTGGAATCTAATGATATGGCTGTTTTTGGTCAACATACTTTGTTTCGTTGCTGTGATAATACTTTTGAAGATATTTTGTACGAATTTCATATGACCAAATTTAACATCATAAAGTATATGTGTACGAAATATTATGTCTGTAGCTGTAATATTTCGTGAGTTAACATACCACTGATTACGGTTACTTTTTTTCTGATCACCCGATATAGTTATATATAGTATAAAGAGTTATATATGGTTATATAGATCTGTATAGAGTTATAAAGGGTAAAAATATGTTTTATAGGATTATATAGGGTTATATAGATTCATTTAGTGTTACATAGAGTCATATAGAGTTATATAGAATTGTATAAGGTTATATACAGTTATATAGAGTTGTATAGAGTTATATAGAGTTATAAAGGGTTATATATGGTAATATGGGGTTATATAGATTTATAAAGAGTTAAAATGGTTATATAGTTTTAAAGAATTGTATTGAGTTGTATAGAGTTATATAGAGTTGTATACAGTTATATACAGTTTCAAAGGGTTATACTGGGTTATATAGGGTTATATAGAGTTATATAGAGGTATAAATTGTTATATAGTTTTAAAGGGTTGTATTGAGTTGTATACAGCTATGTAGAGTTATATGGTCCCTGTGAAAAGTAAAAGATACGTAAGGTATTAATACTTTATGCGCGTTGATAGACTATACTCCGGAGCGCTCCAGCGCACTCAGGCGCACTCCGTCGCACTCCGGCGCACTTCATATCTTTTTTTAACTACGTCACACAAATAGCTGATCTTGGTCCATTTGCCAACATCACGCATACCTCGATATGATTATATGCAGGTTTACCAATCTTCTGCCATTGTACATAATTTGATCGAAACCCATTGATTTAGGAATCCCACGATCTTTATTCCATTCTACACTGAACCCAAACCACAATATGAATCAACAAAGTGTCCTTATCTTCACTATAAATTGATTAATGAACCTGGACATGGGCTTTATGTTCGTGATTTTAGACCAACACATCGTATTACATTGCATGTAACATTGCAAAAAACATGATCAGTATCTCAACCATTTTGGGAATTTGGAAAAATTCAGAACCAATTTGAATGGATAATTAACACTGCGCCGTCTGAAGTTCCTGGTGCAAAACCTATATCAGCTCCCAAAAAATGAAGTTTTATTAACATAAAATCAATTGACCTCAATGGCGCTTGTGTTGAAAGGAATAAAGTGACGTTTCGAGACTGTCTCGGTCGCTTCCTCGGGCTTTAATGATTGTCTACACACTCATGAGCCGAACTCACAATGTCAGATGACTGGTCTCGATTGATGTCGGGTTTTTGTTGGTAAATTAAATGTGTATCGCCTCTCTTTATTTTCTGTCTAAGAATTTCTCTCCCCGGTCTACGATTTTAATGTCTTTGAAGTCGAGGGCTCGTCCTGTAGCAGCTATGGGGTGTTGAATTTCAGAATATCTTCTTGGTGAAATGAGTTCTTTTAATCTCACTTCTATGGTCCGTCCTGTCTCTTAGATGTAATGTTTTAAACAGTCTTTGCATTCAAGCGCGTAGCCAGGAGGAGACATGGGGAAAGTCTCCCCCACCCCATTTGAGATTAAAACATGCTCTAAATTTGCATCATTTTTAACTTATCTCAAAATTTTCGCAGCTTCGCGGCCATTGATTTTGTATTATCCAAATTTATCCCCCGATTCAAAATCCTGGCTACGCGCCTGTTTGCATATACTGTAGTAAACACTGTTACGTTGGATTTGTCTTGACAATAATGGACCTTGGTGTGCATGGCTTGTGGTAGGTGGCTGGCTACACATTGTTTTTTTTATAAGAAAGGTAAATATTTCTTACAAAAATGGGCTAAACTTTTCTCAAAAAGGGTTTAACATAAACAAAGTGTGGTGAATCACTATACATAAACAAAAATGCAGA
Source organism: Clione limacina (assembly GCA_032362205.1). Taxonomy (NCBI): domain Eukaryota; kingdom Metazoa; phylum Mollusca; class Gastropoda; order Pteropoda; family Clionidae; genus Clione; species Clione limacina. Next base: position 1,426 of record JAUUEB010482817.1, on the reverse strand, counting down.
TGCTTTTGACGTGTGCCGTGACGTAAACAAATAAGATTGTGAAGTTTCATTTGTTGGCGTGAGATCAATTTTAGACATCTTGAAATGTACAAGGTGACGTCTGGTGTTGAAACATGTTTATAAACACGATGTTAAAATCAGATAGAATAGACATAATATCTAATCCTTCTGTATAATTGTTTAGGGGTAAAGATTGCATCAATATGTCTAAATGTTTATAAATTCGATTATAACGTTGTTTGGGAGCAGATGTTTTCAATTAATGTTTAACTTCAATCTTTTTCTAGTCTGCTTTATGCTTTTATTTTGTTGAATGGATATTGTACACTTGTTATGTAGCTTTTGTAGTCGATATGGTTCAAATAATATTGGTATGGATCATTCTATTCGTTAAATAGTACCCTCTGATCAATTAAAGAAATGCGAAAGAAATGACCAGTTCTGTCAATTGCTGATTTAAAAATTAAAAACAAAATAAAACAAAAATAATTTCAAAAAAATATCTATTTTACTTACTGTAAGAATGCTTCTAAAACCTAAAGAGAGTTTGAAGCAATACATTGGCATTTAACTTAACAGGAAATAAGATAAGATTAGATGAGTTTATTGTCATATAAATAGTATTTACATAACACATAATAAAAAAAAATGTTGTGATCTGCAGAACAACATATGCACATGGAATAAAGTCACATAGAATAATACAAATTTAAGCATAAATAAGGAATACAGGCCGCTTGTCTTTTGATATGATTTTGATCCAAAAAAATCCCAAGGCTTGTCGAGTGACATTTCTTATGTTTATCAGAACGAGTGAGGCAATACAAATTATATCAAAAGATAAAAGGTGTGTATTCCTTTTATTTCATATCCAAAATATTATTATGACTTCCAAAAATAACCAAAACCCTGTGTTATCAAAACAATAAGAAAATTGACAAACACAAAGCTCAGGCCATAACGTTTATTATGAAAGACGGGTGAACTACGCGCGCACGTGGTAAAAGATTATACATACATAGCTCGCGTCGCCCTACAGCGACGTCATGCAACAAAGCCTCAATGCTTCCAACTAATTTGCATAGTTGTTGTACTAGTACATTACGATATTTACTTCACAGTAGCTTTTCCTCTTTGTGTTACTAGTTGATATGTACTAAATATTAATTTTACACAAAGAGTTCTTAAACACAAAGTTAAAAGATGTAAAGCCATAAAATGTGAATTGTGAAGTGAACAAGGTTTTGTTACTCACTATCCCTTAAATCGTATTGCTGCTGTTGTAATAGATTAATCATCAGAGAATATTAATCATAAACATTAATCAACAAATAATGTTAGTAACCTCCATGGTCCACATTGTAGTAGCTACAAAGTACGCTAGGTTAGTTATTGATATAAAACTTTGAGTCACTGTTTACCAGGA
>JAUUEB010482806.1:0-10000 GCA_032362205.1 Clione limacina | reverse complement strand
TCGTTTTAAAGAGAATTTAATTTGCATACTTTTCATCGTAATGGATGGATGCGTTGTAGGGGAATTAAAACTGTTTGAAATGTTCACTTCCGGGAACACATGTTTATGACGTGGAGGAGCTGAATGATTGATAGTCTCTAATTGAAATTGCGTTTGTATCCAAATATTTATAAAAAAGGTTGATATATTTATTTGAGGGTCAGGTTTTGTTTTAAATATTCGATTACGTATATTATGTTTTTTAACGTATGTTGAATACATCTAAGACGGCTTTGATTATGACGTATTGACTGATGTGTTTGTCAATTTATTATGGGTATCAGGAGTAAAATGTATAATGCTTGCTGTATTTATTATGTGTCTCGTGTGTTAAAAAATATACATGATGACGTAAGAGTGATCTTGAAAACTATCAAAATCTCGTTGAGATATTTCACTATAATATCCACATCTGTTAACACATAATCAGGTAACCATTCAATAATCACACAACATGGTGTAAACAAGCCACGCAAGTCGGTCATGGAAACATCTCGAAACAAATTTGAGTTATAATATCAAGACGACACAAGACGAGTTTTTAAACCAAAACATCCGATGCAATTCATCAAAAAGTATATTCTGGCTAATCGTTTATAAGATAGTGCCAACTTTTCCCTGACATTAAGTGTTTAAAACAGATCAACTTAACATCGACAGGTTGTCCTCGGTTTTTGTTTTATATATTTAACAGTGAAATCTTATAATCATGCCAAGAAAGAAAACTTCAGCAAGGAAAATATAATTGCCCTAGACGTCGTAGAGTGATAAACATAACTACCAATAAGATGGATAAAACCACCAATAAAAACACTGAGAGTTAATGAATATACAAGTAGGATGATATGACAAAACTAGCTAAACAACAACACCGTCGACATCCCCAAATCATCGTCAAACTTACTTGCGACCGAGATTATCATCAAAATAAACAAAATTAATAGTCACAGCATTAATTTACCTCTTGTTCGTTTATAATCAGAAACTGGACTTGGTGGACTGTATCCAAATGAATTTTTGGCGCGAACTTGGAAGACATAATCTGTATCTGGTCGTAGATTGCGTACAGTGTAGCCTTCCCGGGAAACTGAGTCAGTAGCTAGTTGCCAGCCCTGAGGGTGCAAATAGTTGTATAATATATAGCAATTTGAAATTACTGACATACAGTTAACATTACGCAAGGCTTGCAGCGGAAACTGTGAAGCTAAACCTTACTTAAAAGAAACATTTATGTTCAGTTAATAATACAATTGAGTCGTGGACTTTTGTTAAACCATGTTCACCGCCTTTCATGGGTTTTTTAACGACTGAAACTTTAAGTGTATGTACTTTTTTATTATTTTTTGCAAAATATAAATATAGATTTGAAGATGAAAAGATTAATGTTGATATAAGACTCACATCTGGAGTTTCTGGGCTAAAGTACTCGATGACGTAAGCAAAAACTGGGGACTGTCCACTTTGTCCACTTGAGTCCCATGTAAGGTGTACAGATGTATCAGCAATATCTGACACTTGGGGTTTATAGGGGGCACCAGGAAATGCTGTAGGTTTGTGATTTCTTTGGTAAGGCCCTTGTTCTGAAAAATAAACAATTGTAGATTATTGTTATATGCATATGTATTTATTAATCAAAATTATTGTAGGGGTAGCAGGAAAGCTATAGGTGTATGGTTACTTTGGTAGTGACCGTGTCTTAAAGACGGTCATTCTTTCAAGATATACTTTATTTATTATTTATCAAATATATACATGAATCAATGCCATAGGTAACGTAATGAAACGCAGAAGGGTATTGGTAACATTTTATAGACCCTTTTCTTAAACGAAAGATTGTAGAATATTGTATCGTGTCACTGAGTGTGAGGAATGTAAAACCTTTGTTTTATCCATACCTAAGACAATATAATTCAACACTGAGACGTGCTAAACTAGCGGGGTGATAAGACCATTTGCTGAAAAGTAAATGCCAAATGTACACCCTAAAACTTGGCATTTTAGAGGTATACGGGATTCAAGCAGTTTTGCTTGTTGATCGACAATCTTGACACAGGAAACTTTTAATTTGTCCTGAGTCTAAAACGGATGTAACTGTCTTTACATAGACATATGGAACAAGCATGTAAGGACATTGTGGGCATTTGTGTCACGGGGGTATATTTTTACTAAATCTGGCGTCAATTAAACCGATAGTCTCTCTAGGTACAGGCAGGCGCGTAGCCATGATTTGAAAGGGGGTGGTACAACTTTAGATATTATTAAGCAATGGCCCCGAAGCGGCCGAAATCTTTGAGATTAGTTTAAAATGATGTAAATTTAGAGCACTTTATAGCATATTATCAAAGCAATGGCCGTGAAGCGGCCGAAATTTTTGAAATAAGTTAAAAATGGTACAAATTTAAAGCATTTAGGATCTCAAATTGGGGGAGGGGCTCCCCCATGACCCCCTGACTACGAGCCTGGGTGCAGGACTCAATTGTGGTCCAAAAAGTATCCAAATCAGATTCATATTGAATGAACAACTATGATGAACTTACTGGCTACTGTAAGGTAAGCATCCCAATCAGTCTCTCCTGTTTCACTGATGGCCTTACATGTGTACAAACCACTGTCTGTTGTACGCAGATCTGTGAAGAAAGGACGATAGTTACGATTACTTTGTTTAAACTTTATATATATTGTTCTAATAAGTGTTAGTATGTATGTGCTTTAAAGAAATACCTCACTGGTGACCTTACACCTGTGTAAACCAATGTATGTTTTTGTATGTTGTATATGTAAAAAATAAATCCAGCATTTTCTTTGACGGTGTTAATTACTTGCGCTATGAAGAGGATTGACCTGTAACTGTCGTGGGAACTACCACTACACTTTATGAGTTGACGAATTGATTAACATAAACACAATAATTAAAATACGTTAATTTACTTAATAACAATGGATTATGCAGACGATTTGCATTTTAAAGCAAAAAAATGCAATACCCCTTTGATCTATTAAAAACTTTAAAAAAAACGGGTAATTTAAAACTTAAGATAAACAGAATAACTTTTTAATCCGCCTGCTTTGAAATCAAAACGTTTACACCTTATTTATATCGGTCTAACACCTGCAGCAACTATTACATGGTTCCGAACAAAAGGGCAAAAAACAACGAACTGTAAGAACAATGATAACAAAGACTGTTTGAACATTGTTGAAGTTCAAAAGATGCGTTTTTACAGTGGTTAAATGTTTCGAGTAATCTTTTTAAGGAAAGGGAAATCAGTTTTTACGGGTTTTTCCAACAAGACACTTACTGAACGCCTTCTGTTTCAGTTTGTGACGTTGAATGTGAGTTTTTGTATAATTGTCTTCTACTTTATCAAAAAATGTGTTTCTTTATCATTGACCGTGAAACAATCGTTATATATATAAACATATGGTTTTCAGTTGTTAATCAGAAATTCAGTTACGACTTGTGTGAAATCATGACTCAGTTGTAATGCCCATTGGTTATATCGCATTAAAAAAGTAAACATGTGTATTTCGCGGATTTCATACATACACCATATAACATACTGCTAAAATAAAATCCTTCAAATAGTTCATAACAGTTTGCTTATACTTTATCGACTTTTCAAAATGTTGCAGATGAGTTTCCACGATGCATATTCATTTATTTTGTTATTTAAAAAATATTGTTTCCAAGGGCCAGTTACTCTATATTTCTACAATGATATCTTCCAAATTCCAACTGCTAGAAAGCCTACAACCGGATCCGATGTCTGCCACCTTAACCCCTAGGTCAACGCACCGCTTATTTACACACATTTTTGAACACGCTGCTTATACCCTTCACCAAAACGATAGCCAATTAACATCTTCGGAAGACAAATATAGCTAAAGTATTTGACAGTGTATTGTTAGCATAAGCGTAACTAAGATACATTATAAATAAAGAACAAACCTGCAATTCGTAAAGTTCCCGATCTAAGTATCTCGATTCTTGGGTCAGTATTGATGAGATGTTTACCTCCCTTGTACCACCTTACAGACGGCTTAGCTTGACCTTGAGCTTCACACGTCATCACAGCTGATTCCTTTGGCGCCAAAGTCTGATTCTGAGGACCTGACAGTATGATGGGAGGTGGACGAGAGTCGTGGTCTGTGGTGGTAGGAAGGCATAATTAGACAATTAACAAAAATATGAATTAAGACAACTGAGCAAACTGCCGATTATTTTCTTTTAATGGTACAATTGGTGAACTCAAATATCTAGGCCACATTTACTTTATAAACAAGACACCATCTATTTGATAAAAGACCCAGTACCGTCACTGACCTAAAAGACATAAGTTAGGTTGTGTTGACAAAGCAATCAACTACAAAGTAAGCATCTTAAGTTATTATATTGAAATAATGTATTGTTGGTCAAAAACAGAAATGTAAAATCTTGCCCTCTATCGGTGATAAGTGTATTTGTCTAAATAAATAAGTTTTCAAGCCTTACATTTGAAACTTGTCTGATAGGAAAAACGCCTTAACAAATATTCTGTTGACGGTAGATGATTTTTGACAAATACAAAATTACAAATATTACTTTGTTTTCGATATTAGAAGTAACATTTGTGACCTTAATCATACTAATCACAATGGCAGCAGCAGAAGCGTTGACATTAGAAAACAGCAAACTAACTAAACCTTATGATTAACCATTGAGAGTAAAAACGAAGGCTTTGGGCCCACGGTATTAGGAGTTAGACCCTCAAATACACTATAATGCATCAGTACAAAGAGAACAACTACATCAGTACTCACCAACAACAGTAAGAATGGCAGAAGCCTTAGCATTAGCTAAAGCATTTAGAGCTTGACAGACAAAAGTTCCCTCGTCTTTGAACTCGACTTTCTCAATACGCAGTGTACCATCCTTGGATACAAAGAAACCATCGACGTTGTCCTGATCGGGGAACATCAGAGTCTAGGGAACAAGCAAAAGAGGAAGACTTGGGATTCAAAGACGCAATAAACACATTCCTGGTTTTGGAACATCGAATTCCGTAATTTTAAACGAGGAAGAAACCCAGAAAAACGTCATCTTGGTTTGGGAACATCAAATATCTTAAAACAGTTCAACTAAATTCAACTTTATCTTAAAAGGGTAACATAGTGGCATTGCTGCCACTCTTACAACGGCAGTTTAAAAAGGTAAACGATAAAAAGATTTAAAAAAAAAATTAAGAGTCAAAGAAAGATGAAAATGAAAAAAAAAAATAATATAATTTGGTGAAATACCTACAAAAAATAGTTAATGTGGATTTCTTTTCAATCTTATTATTGATTTTTTTAGGGGAAAAGCACAAAAAGACTTCAGAGACTATTTCAAATAACACAATGAAGGTAAAGGAATGGCAAATGAAAGGAGGAAATTGGATAGGAAGTGTTTTAGTCTAGACGTGAGAAGTGGCTCGGTGCAAAGATGTCGTACATCCCCGTTAAGACACTGGTTGTGAATAGAATAACTTAAACCATTCCGTAGACTCTTATTTCAGAAAAAGGCATAAACCTTGAATGGAAAGTTACTGACATGGTATAAGTTAGAGATTATTAATTTTAAAAAAGGGATACTATGTATTGATGAGGAACGGCTGGATCATAATTAACTTAATGGTAGGACTAACCTGTTCAGTTCCTTTACTCCAGAAGACAGTTGGTGGTGGGTTTCCTGTGACAACACATTGGAGTGTAGCTGTTCGACCTTGAGCTACTGTCAGGTCATTCGGTTTGATGAGGAATGATGGGTCAGCTGAGGGTGGGATCAATCATTAAAATAGGTAATCTAACACTTGATTCGAAATTGGAGGGTATGAGAGGAATAGAAGCGCTAATTTAGACAATATATATTCATTTTAATCCTTATATCCAAAATGTTCCATATAACTGGCTGAATCAATCAATTTTAACTGGACCATGTTCAGCGTTTGGTATTTCTCAGAATTCGACATGTCTGTCCTTTAAGGTTGTAAAGAGACATTATAATAAGCAGTTTCCTTGTAATAGCTTCACTATTACTTTGCAAGAGCAGGTGAACCCAATTCATGGACACAATAAAAAAATGAAAAATTAGATATATTCTAAGTTATAGCGAATTATTTTGCGTACATTTGCTAATGAAAAATATACATATACTTATACAATTGGACGTACTCATATTCAAACTTCCACTGCAGTATTTTCAAAAACAAAGAAACGTTATAAAGGCAGATAAATAATTCTCACTTTGTACAGAAAGTCTTCCTACAGCCTCCACTGTCCCTGCAGTATTCTCAGCTACACATACATAGACACCATCATCACCAATCTGGACATTCTCAATACGGAGTGTTCCATCTTCCAGCTGCCGAGCTCTGTAGAAAAGCAGGTTAAATCGGACATAAATATGTTTTGTTTTTGTTGCTGTTCATATTTGTTTCCAAAGAAAAGGCTCGATTTAACGCGTATGACACTATTTTCTAAAATAAACACCACTTCGAAAACATCATTTAAATTCTACTAAATTCGGTCTGTGTAATCCTGAGTCTAACATTAATATTTAAATACATTCACAATAAAAAATACAAACACTTTGAATTGTTTTTCCCTTTTAAATGTAGTGTTGGTAGCACGCCTATTTTGCTGCATGCAACATTCCTTCCCTTACATTCCGACTCCAAAAAGAAGTAATTGTCTCTTTATGTCTCAGACTTAACTGCTTAATGCATCTCTTGTCATCACTAGACTTACAAGACTCAAAACCCCAAGGGATTCCTTCCTTCTCATGTCTCGCTCTCAGCCATCATCTAACATAGAATATTTCCTCTTTGTGTACTAAATATTGTCTATAAGTAAAGTGTTGCCCTCATTATCACATTTGTTTCTTGTCTAAAAGGAGATCCCACGAGATCTCACCCATACTCGTCTAAAGCTGAAAGACCTAAGGGACCAGCTCCTACCCAAAAACCCAGACATCGGAAAGTTTCTCCTCAACAGAACATTAAAACTACACAAACAAGACAGTATCACTCGTTGGCATCACGAGTCAATAAGCGCAAACCCTCAATGACAAGGCTCGTAAACAAGAAAAGACTCAAACAAAATTGCGTCTTTTTAGAATCATTACTTGAAAAAATGTCATATTAAATATTTACTGGACTGACCTTCCGAAAGGAATTCTTCCCTTCTCTCTCCTCCACTGTATTGTAGGGTTAGGGTCTCCAGAAGCACGACACTTGAGCTCAACTGTGTCCTTCTCACTAGCAAGAATATCATCCGGCATTGTTGAGAATGTTGGCTTTTCTAGAAGGAAAAGCAATAACAAACCAATTAATAAACAATCTTTTAAATACAGACGATATAGACATCGATAGTATAGTTTCAATGATTCAAAATGATAAGTATTAAAATTAGCGTTGATATAAAGAGAAAGCTCAAACAAAGAAAACATACAAATGGACATGGAAGTGACTACCGGTACAAATACTGCGCTGTTAATGTGTGCTTTAGTAGAGAGGTAACAAATTTACTTTAAATCATTAAAGACAAATGTACCTCGATGTATGATACGATTTTATCCTTATCTTAAGTTCTATGCCATTGGGGCAGCCCAGGACACTGCTGATACTTTACCATGACATATATATAGTTCAATTTACCTTGTACAGTAAGTGTAGCTGCCTTGCTCTCCTTCTCTCCTCCCTGATTGATAGCCATACACGTGTACTTGCCAGTATCACTGAGCTCGACAGAGGAAATAGTCAGTTCCCCACCACTTCCAGATACAGTCACTCGACTTCCACGTTGTATAGGTGTACCATCTTTACGCCATAGAAGTCGAGGTTCAGGTTCTCCACGAGGAGCTTTACATCTGAACACTGCAGTCTCTCCAGCAGCCGATGTGATGGATTGTGGGTTTTCCTTGAATTCATCACGCAACACTGAAAAGATAAATAAAAACGAAATGGGTCAGTAATATACATACAGGTCAAATAAGCTTGTATTTTGGTGTCGGTTAGATAATAATTTTAGATGATTTTGCACAAATAATTAGAACTTGGTTTTATAGTTAATTTTCTTATTCATTTAAACAAAGCTTAACAGATCTCGAACAAACCCTTTGATACATTGCTGTCATAATTTATAAACTGTCTTTGAATTCACCAGACGAACAAGATCGAAAACTAAATTATATTTGTAATGATTCGAACCAGCACCCGACTGTCAATCAGTCTGAAACTAAGCAAGGGGTGTAAGGACAAGTAAACTATATATTGCCATACACTCTGGAAGCCAGACAGATTGTTATCTTCCCTTTTCAAGTTTTTGTAATTGTTATTTACCTCCGGCCAACTTAACAAAGCTAAACACGTAAGTATTTTATTTGTTAAATCGTTTTAACACGAATCTCCTAATGGCGCCAAAAAAATAAGATAAAAAGAATAAGAATATTAAAATAGTAAAAGATTACCGTTCAAAACACAATACAAATAATGATTATACTGTAAAATGTCTGGCTCCCCGTATGTCTAGTAATCTTTAAAGAATGTCAGAATATAGATTGTAATCAACAAAGAATGGTTAGACTATTTTAATCGAGGTTCGTAACATTGCAATATTGTGCCGAACAAAGAAGCTCATGAGATTTGCTAGACGTTTATGAGTCAACCTTTCATGAAACACTTTGACAAATTACCCAATTAATTTCTATATAGATAGGAAACAACAGCGCATTACTTTTAAACAAGGGTCGAGTCTTATAGTAGTAAGTACCAGCGACTGTCTTATCTAAAGTGTTCTGACCGTCTTATACACCTTACATAGTATCTGTTTGTATTGTCTGTTTACCTTTTTTTACTGACCAGCGCAAACAAAAATGTAAAGAATAGCATCTTAATAAGTTTTAAATACATCAAAAAATGTCTGCTGTGAAACTATCTGACTCGATATACGTCTAGTCATCTTTAAAAAATGTCAGAACATCGACAGTAATTCAATCAACAAATAATTTTCAAACTATTTCAACCTATGTTTCTCATACTGCACTCTTTCAATCTGACAAAGAACTCGAACAGAATTACTTGAGGGTCATGAGTCAACCAGAGTTGCGTGTAACACTCAGAAAAATTATCCGTTATCAACCTATAATTTTCTCTAGATTAAATAAACTACAGCTCATTTCTTTTTAACAAGAAAACACTTAACAGGTTTTCTCCCTGTTCTTAACCTGTTCTAACCCTTAAGCCTTATTCTTTACAATTGAATCGCAGGGAATTCAGACCGTGTCGTTTAATAGAGCTAATTTTGCAGACCTCTTGACCTTATTACAAAGTTATGTTCGGTTTTCCATGACTGGGGCAAGTATGATGTCAGCCGTTCCTGAGTTAAATGTTTCAATGAAAGTAAATGAGTTGCGTTTCCTGGGAACATGTTAATTTGTTAAGCAATTTTCAACTTCCTGTAAAATCTAACACGCTAATGATTAGGTAATTAACGTATTCAGTTACAAAATTTGAAATATCAGATGTTGTGAGATTATTCAAGAGAATTACTGTCAAAACGCGTGTAGTACTTCAGATCTAACCTGACATCATACACGAATGCAGTAAAAAAAAATTTCACTAAGTTAAAAAAGAAGATTTTTTCGTGATTTATGATACTACCAGCCAAAAATGTCACATGACTCACTTTATTACTTTTACAATTTTCTTCGCATTTCACCTTAAACCGTTTTTTAGTAACTATTTCTCATTTTTTGTTATCACTCGCTATGTATGCTTCATTCTCACACTATGTGTGTCTGCGGCCTGTCTATCTTGTCCTCTATATTTATGTGTGTTTGTCTACTAATATATATACATATATATATATTCATACCTCTCTGTCTGTCTGTCTGTCTGTCTGTCTGTCTGTCTGTCTGTCTGTCTGTCTGTATGTATGTCTGTTT
>JAUUEB010482795.1:0-11032 GCA_032362205.1 Clione limacina | reverse complement strand
TTTGGCTGGTAAATTTCAGAAACTGTCTGCCAGATTGGCTGGTAAATTTTTATAGTTTTCCTCATCCCTGATTGTAACCATGACCATTTAGATTGATGTACATTATTAAGACGGCGCTTATTTTTAGGGGTGACAGTAAATGTCTACTGTACTGTTCTATGTATACTACTGTCTGCAAGTGATGTGCTTTATATAATAACTAGTGACTTAGTACCCGGTCTTGCCCGAGAAGGATAGAAAAGAAAGAAAACACGAATTTGGCTGATTTTTTAACCACCCTGTAGACCTCTCTCTCCACAATGTGCAAATATGCCACCACCACCCTTTTTAAAATCATATTTGAAACACCCTGTATTGGAATTCACTCTTGTTTCAGCTCTTGTTTACATTTCTCTTAATACTAAAATAGAAATTTGTGTTAATTATACTGTGGCGTGTATATTATGTGCGACAGGAAAAATGTGCAAGTGTTTTCATATTTAGTTTCATGGCATCTTTGTTCTATATTGTCTCTGTTAAATACGCACCAAAAACTAAACATTTAATACCTTTTCTTACCGTCGACCGATTGTCACCAAAAGCTTAACTACATATTTCGTAATATGTACCAACATTTTGCCAAAGTTTCAGATTAATCGGGTTAAAACTGTGGCTGTAATCCCATTGCATACACACAAACACAGCACAGATTTTAAATTATATTATGTAGATAAAAATATTCGGAAATAATGTTGTAAGATATTCACTTAATGACAGTAAACGGTATTTAAAAACATGTATTGAGACTGTGATCATTGAACGGCTAACAGTGATGTCTTATTTAGGTACTCATGTTGAATTTACTCCAATTAGTGTTTAGATATTAAGTTCATGCAATATGCAATATATCAAAATTAAGAAAACCGATATTGAAAATACAAAAAATTCACCAGGAAGGGCATTCATCAAACCGAACCCCCCCCCCCCCCCTTCGAAAAGGTTCATTTAAATATACAAAAAAAGAAGCCGAGTGCAACTTCATGTCAACGCTTGAAAGGAGCGTGATAAATATTATCTGCGAACCACATGGATAATCTACGTCGGTAGTCTTGTAGTAGCATTATGAACACTTGTTTGAAAAGGCAAAGATTCAAGAATGATAATGTGGAATGAAAAGTTTCAACTAAGAAGAATACGTTAGAGCCTAAGAAGGGTACATTGTGTTTACAGTGGCTTGCAGTCGTGAGAAAGATTTTTGGCTGGCAGTGTCTACTTGTTCATACTCGGTCTTAATTGGTATTTGTATCGAGATATATGTGTTGTCAAGCCCGGTCGCGAAGGGAAAGGGTTGGGATCAAAATGTGAGCCAGACCGCAGCTTGTACGTCGGTGACTTAAATGCACTCGGTACTTAAACCATAGCAGTACAATCTGGAGCGGAGCTCATAGCTTCCCGACCATAAGTTTCGGCAGTGGTCTTTTACAGATTGGCTCTGTATTCGTCCAATACATAATGGTACACCAAGGGGAACAACGGTCACAGGAAAATTTGAATCTCTTATCTGAAATCGGTAGCTACCACTCCAAATTTTAGTCGGTGCCAGAGCGGGCGGTCCTGTCGGAACCCCGGAATCGTGCGCTCTCGTGACAGACTAGGGTGACATCGCTAGATAGCATGTGTTCCTGTACCACCAGAAATTGTGAAAGGATCCAAGACTCTTAGGGAAACCTAACTTTATTTAACATGATCTTCCAAAAGTACAAATTGAGATATCTTTTAAATTGATTTATTTCTTCTTAAAATCGAAAAAATAACAATTATGTCACAAACAGGTTAAGTCTATGTGTTAGATGTTTAACAGTTGGAACCGTAATACGAACATCCTGTAGAGTTTGAATGTACTATTATATATTTCAGGGGTTTTTAAAGGTCAAATCAGTAAATTTCAAGGTTGAATAATGGAACTAGGTATTTTACTCACTACAATGACAATGAGGTCGTTTGACATTGAAACTAAAATCATAACTCTTTTTATTTCTTAACAAATGTACTTTAGTGCTTTAACTTTTTTGGAATTCAGTACTCAAAGACGATCGGAAGTCTATAGCCTTGAAGCTAAAATGTTATGTTATAATTAATAAAAAAAAAAGGCGATACATTTAAAACGACTTTTATGAAACTTGTATTATTCTATTCGCTTTCCAAGATAATTCATCTGAGAACTATTTAAGCTCTATTTTCACAAGAAATCTATCAAAACAAACGTGACAAAACTGGTGATTTAAAGGTATTCAATTTTGAGAACTCATGGGCGATAACCCGTTAGTTAACCAGTCTATCTATCTGAAACTTTACATGACAATGGCTCATGATATTATCTAGTCTTCCGTTCTATATAATATCTTAGATTATGTAAAGTATCACATATAAAATATATAGTCAATTATAATGTGTATTAAAGGCAGCGATCTTAAAAAGGACCCTTAAAACACTGTGGAGATTACTTTGGGGTTTAAGGTAGCGATTAATTTGATTTAATGACAATGTTCACAAATTATGTAATCCATGATGGGGGGGGGGTCAGCCAAAAGGTTACAAAATATTAGAAAGATCGATATAATTTGTTTCTCGATTTATTGTTCAGTTTCTTTGCACTGGAAATTGACGTGAACTCAAGTTTCAAGATATGGAAAATTAAATTGAACTATACCAGAGGGAAATTGAAAAATAAATGTATCCGTACTTCAGGGTACTTGGCCTTATAAGAATGGCTATAGACTATAATGAATAAATGGCGCAGCGGTCGAAAAAAGAGATAATAGGGAAATTTGATTTCAACAGTTAGCTTAAATCGATTACAATTAAATTAATTTAATTGGAATGATGGGGAAAATAATTCTTACAGTTTAAACTTTATAAAGCTAAGCCATTCACAACCTCAAATATAAAGTCAACCTGAAATGCATTAAAACCATCTTCGACTACACAGCTCGCACATCCTGAAAGTGAACAATTGTAACTGATCAACACATTAATTTTGTTGTTGTAAAGTTTCCTGTATCATGAATGACATATGGATATTTCAATTTCAGAATTAAAGTTGAATATTACAAATCATAACTGAAAATACTCAAATCCATCTCCCGGGACTCGCACCGGGATACATTGCGTGGTAGACAGACGTGCTGAGCCACAGACCTCCACTAAAGACTTATGTTTATTTGACTTAATACTTTACAGGGCCCAAAATGGGATTCATATGCACGCTGAAATTTGTAAATGTTGTTTATTTGTTATTTATGAAGAAAAACAATGTATTGAAATGTGTACATGAGTTGCATTTATTAAAGAATAATTATGTGTTTACATATCTGCTACATCTTAAAAAATCGAAGTATTATATTAATGTGTGTTAAATTTTAACTGGATCTCTTTAATAATTTTCACAAGACATAAAATACAATAAGTATATTTACACAATCACTCATTATAGAACATGATAATAATATTAATATCATTAATGGGAGGAGAAATAAACAAGAACATCAGAAAACTAATTTGTCTGTTTGCAACAACGATTGATATAATAAAGTAAATATCTATCTCATTGAGAGTTGCACTTTGTGTAAACAGGATTCCAGACACGCAAATATTCAAAGCAAATCATATTACCTACTAAAAAACAGATCTTCACAAAAGATGAAATACATTGATTGTTCTGCTCAAATAACATTTGCTGTTTTCGTTTGATAAAAATTCACTTTAAAAAATCCTGGTATATCAAGTTGAAATAAATAATGCCAAAATTCCCAGTTCAAAATAGCAATTGCGCATGTATAGAATAATCATAAGGGTATGGAATTTCAACTTTTAGAGAATGTTAATAGAGTTTTAATCTTTATACAAAAAACGTACATTTCATCAACGATTTATGCAACGCTGCGAGGATCAAATGATTCCTTTTCTTTAAAACGCATATGATCCGTCTATCTTCCTGGTTGGTAAACTTCCGGGTTTTGTTTATCTTGAAATTTACTTTTCAGCGAGAGTGTTGGTCAATACTAATAATAGTTCACCTACATTTAAACTGTTATAATGGATATCCTTATGTATAAGATCGCGTGGTATGCCAATACCAAAAATCCATTAGACTATGTAATTAAATGTAAAATATTGTGAAATATTATAGACGTTAAACATTGAAAACGAAGGTCCTATAAATAACATAGTAAATTAAAGAACACACAGAGACAAGTGAAGCAATTGATGTTGGTTTTGTAAAGGTAGAAGTAAAAACGCCGTGGGAATTCTGTAGACTGGCTAAGTGTTTATCATTGTAATACCTGGGGAAACAGGTCTTGAACATTCTCCAAGTCTTCTAACCACATGAACAACGAATTTTTCTCATCCACGAAGAAACAAGTGATGAGGAGGGGAAAACAGATTTCGGATGAGAGTACAAAAATAAATACTTTGCATTTAACGTCTTTGACAAAGCCGTTGAATGAAATGCATGTGTACGTCAGGCTTCTCTAATGGAGGAATGTGTCTGATCAGTTGGTGTGTTTAGGGTTGTGTTTATTACGTTAAAAAGTTTGAAATCATATGTTATAGAGCTGATACAAATTTAAGAATGTAATAAATAAGAAAAACGCACTGATATCATAGATGATGTGGTAAACCATGTGTTTCATTGAGATAATAAGCGCTGTATAATCATCATAGTTCACAGAAAAAACAATACCTAATCATCTTTCTATTCGAGAGTTGCAATACCTTATCGTTTTTCTAATAATATCAAGCGACGCTATATTCCCCCAACAATTATATGTTATGCAATACATCGTATTTTGGAGAATAAGTAATAATCTTAATTCATAGTCGATACATGATTACAGCGGCTGCATATCTTATTGTATATCTTTTATAAATAGTGCAGTATCTTTTTGGTTATCTAATGCATATTATACAAAATTTAGATTGTCTTTATTTTTAGTATGACATCTACTGACAAAAATTGTTCCAATAACGTCTTTGAATCGTAAGACTTCATTGTTAAATGTTAGCCTTTTTTATAAGATATAATGGTTACCAAACATAATTCTTTGATTGCATTTCATTGACCAACAATACACTTCTTAATGAACACCTGACAACACAACTAAATATTTCCCAGTTAACAGGATCAATACCTTTTATGGGATTGCTTTGGCAACTTTACTTTCGGGTTTAAAAAAATCAACACCATCTTATGATTAAAACTACAAAAAATATTTTGATTTCTAGAACAAGATCGAATATTCCATTTTGATACTCTGCCGACCATCGAAGCCGTATAATGCATAATGGTTGTCAGATGAAACAAACCCAAAGTAGAGTCGTTATATTAAACGAGTGTTTTCTCGTCTGTAGCGACAAAAATAACCTCCATGTTTGCTAAGAATATAATAAAAACGATAATTGAGGTCAGCTGAAAGGACATTGGCCTGGACTATCAGAATGTAACAACGTCGCTTCTCTGCGGAAAACAAATATCAGAAACTGTTTAGGTGGTTCATGTTCCCTATATGTAACATTCAGGAAACTAATGGGCAGGACTGAAGCTCATCAAAAATTAAAAAAATAGTTGAACCATTCTGGGTAATTAGAGAAGACACATAACCAAGAATACCTTCAAAGGAATGGGACATGATATGAACGTAGGAACTACAAGGGACTAAAAATAACCAAAAAATGATATTATGTTCTTTGATGTCATAAAAGGTGTCGATGCGTATAAACAAGAATTATAATATTAGTGCATTCATATTCAACATTCAACAGCAGTTATGAGGAAGAAATCAGTGTAGAACTTGGTGTGCTCAAGGTCGGAGAAGTGCAAACAAAAACTTAATTAATGATGTTATACCCTACTTCCATCGCTAGCTCTTGGGCGTTATCGCATATACAAACGTCCTCCCCCTTCTTTCTTCTAATAACAGCATTATATCTGATGTAATAGGGAAACCAGCACGTTAAATGAGATGCACATATCAAGATTCCCCATGCTTGCTTCTTTTCTTTTTTTTGTCTTTTTTTCTCATACTTTCTCTCTCTTTTTTTCTTCTCCTATATGAGTGCACCCGTTAATGATTATGTTCACTAATTCTAGGTTTAAATGACTCTGTGATAAGTATGTCATGCGATGCATTAAGATAATGAGGTTAAAAATTGCTGTCGATAAGGTGACAAAAACCCAGTTACTTGGCTGCCACCATTGACGTAAATTAATGATCGGCACGCAAAAAACTAAGGCAGTTTGTAAAAAATTCATTAAACGTAGATCTAACTGTTACTTTCTTTAATTTTCTTAAGTATGCATTAACGCTGTGCTTTATGACGATAGTATTTTATATTTTAATTGTCTCATTGCCCTTGAAAAACAAATTTTGATGACAATCAATCTCGGATATACACTATGCCTTATTTAGTCTGCTTCTATGCAAAATGCTAAAACAAAAATGGCAAATAGTTTGAATTACATAAGATAGATAAAAGAGTCCACAGAAAGAAAGGGCATACAAAATATATAAAAAAATAAAAATGCCGTTTCGTTATGTTGAAAATAGGAATTTAAAAAGCAGATAAAACTCAAAAAGAAAACTCAAAGGGTGGATTTGATTATAAGGAAATTCTAAAAATATTTTATAAAATATTGGCTATGGTTTGATACGAACCCACGCTTTCTTTGACGCTTTCTAGGAAGTATTTGCGTTTTGCCCTCGGCCACGCTGCGTCCAGATTGATTTGTGCGTATTAAATTTTTTATTTTAATCTTACTATTATTTGTTACAACCACATGGTACATAGAAGATATCGTTCTTGGCCAAGGAGATCAGAGTTAGTATGGAAAATTGGTGCACTGTGATTAAAAAACATTTTGTTATTTGAGTAGCTTTCTAATATTGCTAACTATTTTCTCTTTAGGGTGTGTATTTTCTTTGATTATAAAATGAATCATCATAACCTTATCATTGAGTTATTTATTGTTTTCATTTTTTTAGATATTGGTAAGAGTTATCTTTTGTCCAATCGAGACTATACAGAGTTGTCTTTTGTTTGCGTCTCAATAATCCTGTCGCATCAACAAACACAAACAATGGAATAATGTTGAAGTTCCCCTGAAAATATCGTTATTGTTGTCTATTGGGAATGGTTATCACAGTTAGATGATAACAATTTATCAACCGTTAAATCTTTTATTTTGACTGAAATGCCGTTTTTTTTAACATTTTAACCACATTCAAATTACAAAGCAGAAACAAGAGCTAATTTAAGCGAAGATACCAACAACATCATCAAGTGTGTTATTAAGTCTCGGTTCCTTGGCAAGATAGTTGATGCGAATGTAGCAGGTAGCTACTATCTGATCAAATAAATAGAAAAAAATTCAATATGTAGAAGTATTCTTCTCTTCTTTCGAATTAGAAAGTAAATAACATATGGTTCGTTTGACTTTTTAATTATTCATATAAATTTAATTCTCCTTGAGATTGCGTCCTCGTGAATTATGCAATCTCAAAGGTGAATTAGATTGATATAAACAATCTCAAAGTAAGATAAGCAATATAGTATTTGCTAAGTATTCATTTACATGCGCACATATGCGTGTGTATCTACAACAGAAGTGTACACAGGAAAAGAAGAGTGCGTAGCTTTCTGAAGACAAAAAGAATTCTTCACGGACACTTGTCTGTACGTGTCATACTACTACATGCTCTGGGGATGTGAAAGGGGACGCAAATCAGGAGGACCCACTCCCCCCTATCGTCGAAAGAACGATTACATTTTGATAAGTACGATACCAATGTTAATATAGGAACAAAAATGGTGTATTTGATTATCAACTAAGAAATGACGTGAATACTTTTTGTTCTATTTGTAGAAAAAATGCGTGTATTTATAGCAATAAGCAAATCGATTAAAGTCGACACATCGATTAATTTTCTATTTATAGCCGAAGAAAATACGATTCAACCTAGTTTGTTTGCATTTACAAAGCTCTTTAAGAGAAAAACGGATATTTAAGACTCCGGTAGTATGTAACAATGGGTTTTCTGCATTTTATACAGTGTTTTAGGCCTTCAGAAGTGTTTGTTTCTAAAAAGCTAAAAATTCAAAATCTATTTATATCGGGAGTGGGTTCTCCTGATTTGCCCAACTTTACCAGTAAATAAGTTGTTTGTAAAAAATACTATTTCGAAACGTATCGAAAACTTAATCACGTGAAGTCGATTTCTTATAGTAACGTATTTCTATTTATACTTTTTCTATCTATAGTAGAAGCAAATACGATACTACTTTTTGCGTCTACACATCTATTTAAGAAGAAAACGGATATATTATACTCAAATAGTAACTAGTAATTCTGCATTTTAGAGAATGTTTGAGCCTTAAAAGTGTTTGTTCTTAAAAGTTAGAATATATGAATAGTGTGTTTGTGTTTTTTGCGGCTTGTTGTATTACAACGATCACAGTAATTAATCAAACAATCCGAAACATTGAGGATTTATTTGTAGATCTACCTTAAAGTACAGTTAAGATTTTGATATGAATTGTTTTATTGAAAGCCATATTATAAGCTTTTTTCTTCTAACGATGTATTGCCTGTAACACGCCATCAATCTAGATACTTCAAAAAGATTGGATTTGTGCAACTTCCACCCTTAACTTAGTTGCTCCATCACTTTTTTACTTTCCTACATTATTTTTCCTGAAATGAGACATGAGTTGAGAAACTTTGTCAATTTGTTTGAGCAGATAGGCTTTGGCGCAAATAGGTACATTCTACGATTTTGTGTGTTAGTATCTTAATATAACTTTTCATTGTCCACTTCGTTAATAATTGCCATCTTACTGAATCAAAGATACCCTTTCCTTTCCGACATAAACACGCACTTAAATAGTAGCACAAATTAACGCAATTTTCTGTTTCTGCATTCATGTGCACATTCAGCTGATACAAATCGTTAAATTAAATTAAATTGTTAAAAAGGTTTTTAAACTTTTTTAAACAGAGCCACCGCCAGTTTTGTGTTTTGTTTCCTTCTTTAGAAACGCAGGGGGCATCTATAATTTTCAAAGCAGGGAAAGTCATAATGTCACAAAGTATCAATACTGAGCTTTATGGGGGTAGGGGTTCATTCTATGTTCTTTCTACAGGGGGTTACACACTTTTTATGGAGACCAGGTCAGTTCGTGTTTTTTTTAAATCCTCCTTCCCGGTCCAGACCGAGTACTTCAGCAACTAGAATATAAATATAAAGCCCTTTTTCAATTTTACTGCCAAAATATATATGAAGTTCATCGAAGCATGTTAATATATAGGCGTGCCATTAAATGAAGTGGTAAGTAGACTAATAACAACGTCATGCTATTTAAGATCACTCATGAAATGCGGAAATCTCATCACAGATACTGAACTCCTTCCAGTTATATTTGTTAAACCATGTATTTTACGCTTCATTTCAATGTCCTATAAACAGTGTCACATGCTTGGCTACGCTTACACACCTTACCATGAATACAAGGCGCGTAACCACGAGACATGGGAGTATGCCCCCTCCCCTTTGAGGTTCAAGTTGGTCTAATTGTGCATCATTTATAACTTCACTCAAAAGTTTCATTGATTTGGCCATATCTAAATTGTCCCCTACGCGCCTGATACTTGCACATGTTTGACTTGGGCGTTGTTAACATCATTAAAATTATCAGGTTCGTTGATTTCAAAACTTAAAACATCTCGTTATCAAAACATGGCATTTGAATTCTTCGAAATCGATAAAAAATACAGTTAACAAATCACAGGTGTTGTTAAGTTGTGACAAATGTGTACCACGTTGTGTTCATTCAAACTGCAAAGTACGGTACACTCAAACCTAAGTAAACGGCAACCTGTCTTAAACGACCGCCTGATTATCCCGTCAGTTAATTCCTCATTTAAAATTGATGTCTAAAACGGCCACCTGTATATAGTGTTCACTTTCAACAGTTCCAAAGGGTGGTAGGTGATATATAAAAATACTCAATGTAACACACACAACAGTTAGTTATTTGTGTATCTAGGTCGTTATAACAAAGGTTTTCTTATTTATTCCAGATTTTGCTTACATCTTTTAGGCGATTGCTTAAAAAAATAGAAAAGATTAAAAGGAATACTGAAGATTATTAAGAAAACTCATATCATCAAATGAAGAAAACATATTTGCTGCAACGCAATGGCGAAGCAGCCACTTTGCAGTGCCTAAAGGGAAATAGGGCAAAATAGTTTCCAAGGAAATTACTGAAATTGACCATTATCGACGCGGGGATCGAACCAACTACCCTTTAGGTGAAAAATTAACCCGAAAATAACTGAGTATTACTGAGAAAAACATCATTGTCAAACTTGCTGGAAGATTTATAGCAAAACATCTTTAAAATAAGAGGGAGATCAGTTGTTTACATCATTACTGCCGTATTAGTTTTGAATACAAAGTATGGTCATAGGTATTTGGTTTGAGACAACCTATTATATTGAAGTAAGGAAAAGAAAAACTATTCTCATGTGCAAACAAGTGAAACCTACATGGCAGCAAAAATATTAGACATTCTTTTAAATGTTCAACATCATCTTCAAAGTAAAAACAAAGAAATCAATGTCAAATCTTTAAAAGACACACATTTGACCTTTAACCTTACTTTTCCTTTTAATATAGAATTGGCCGATACATTTATAACATTTTTGCCATGTCCAATGAAACTGGGTTTGAATAGGTAACTGTAATCAAGTTTAAAAGCTGCAACAATTTATCAAATAGTGTTGTACTTTTGTGACCTTATTCTGACCCTGACCTTCTAAGGGCCATCAACTTAGGCTGTTGAGAAAACGTGGAAGCGATGGCCGAGTAGATAAAGCGTCGGATTCAAGAGCCTGTTGACTTAGAGCGTTGTGAAAAATTTGCTATCGTCTTCCACCTGCCCACCAAGCAGTTGAATTTGGTTCCTGACTTATTAGTCGGGGGGGGGGGATGAG
>JAUUEB010482784.1:0-11032 GCA_032362205.1 Clione limacina | reverse complement strand
CTCCGTCAATTTTTCACAACTATTTCTGAATTTAAATAGCAGAAATTCTATTCCTGGTCTATATCATCCTTCCAAATTTGAAAGAGATCCAAACAAAATTACTCAAGTTATCGCGTTAACAGACAGACAGAGAAAACGAAAATATACCCCGAGTCACAATTTGTGATCGGGGAAAAAGAACACTAAAGTAAATAACGAGTTAATTGAATTTCTGGCATTTTGAATACTCTTTGTTTAATACCATGGTAGAAAATAGTCGAATAGTGCATTTTAATTTAATATATGATTATGATTTACATTGCTAAATATTAACAGCGATGTTTTAAACACCACAATATGTTTAGTATTGATAGTAGTAGAGGGAAATATACCACCGTCATTTACCATGCTTGCCAAAGTTTGTTTTTTGCATAACCTTTAAGTTTTGGACCTAAAAAGATTTTGCCCGATGATTCGACTGAATTTTGTTTCTGGGGCAAACAGGATACATCAGTTTATAAAGAATTATAACTTCCTACATAATTGATCTAGAAAGACAATATCAGTGTTAAATACATGACTTTCAAGGATGAAGAATATAATAAAATTAACAAAATGTTTGAAAGGTCAATTTATTAGAAAAAACAAAATGGCCGCAACCAAAGGATATAAAAAGTATACAAATGTTTATAACTCAACAAAATTGGTATTTAAAGACGATTTTTATGTCAAATACACTAATTTTGAAGATAAAGAATACAATACAAAAACGAAAAATGAACAAGGTTAATTTTTTTTAAACAAGATGGCCGCGATCAAAGTATACAAAGGTTTATAGTTTTATACATAATTAGTTTTAAAAGACAATATGAATGTAAATTTATTGGAGTTGAAAATTAAAATACAATAAAAATAAGAAAAGAAGATTTACAGGGTCAATTAAAAAACCAAGATGGCCGCGATCAAGTGGTAGCTTTTAACGCTTTTCGCCATAACATAATATTATAGCTTAAATATGTACTTTTGGCTTCTGAAATTCCAAACGCATCTTTAAACACATATATATGCGACTATTTAAAACCAAAATGGCCGCCATGCGGTTTAACTAAAACGCCAGGTACAAAGTACATATTTGCATAATTACAAAGTGGTCTTTAGATAAAACCTTAGTCTCATATCTTCAGTTATGCTTCAAATTAGTATATACATTTTTAATATCTTAACCCGATAGCCAAGTAATTGGAATCAGATCATAAAAAGACTTGCTGCTTGATTTTCGTAAATCACAAAAAAATGTCGAGCTCAACCAGATGATAGAGATTACAGATTTTAAATAAAAAAAATCTTCTCGACTACTATAAAGTGTGTCTCTACTAACGGCATTGGCGGTGTAAAGATTAACCTTTCCTTCATACATGTGCAGCGTTTGTTTGTAACATTGCAGCGATTTTTACAACTGCATTTAACATCCATCTGAAACACATCCTTTGCAAGTGGAAGTGTTGTCCAGATAGGAGTCAACTTGTTATCAACTTCTTTCCACTCATGTGCATGGTCAGTTGGATTCTCGTCGGGTATCATGCTAGTATTTGCACATGTCCAAATGCTAGCCTAAAAAACACTTCTTTTCACATGGAGCTCCAAAGCATTACTTGTTGGTGGAATTCTTTCTACATCTCTTGTCTTGTTTGAGAAAATTGTCAGTCTGGCAAGATTTACATCTGTCATTTCTAAACAGTCATTGGAGTAAAGTCAATTTGACACGACCTCTTGTAGCCTAGGTGATACTGTGAATTGATTGGTTGTGATTGCAGAAAATTCATCTAAAAGGAAAGGAACTTCAGAAATTAATTTACAGCAAGAACGTTTTCCCTTGAATTTAAACGCAGAAGTGCTGTCTGACCCAGTGAGAGTATGAAAAAAGGCCAGCAATTTACAAACTTCCGATCAAAGATTTGCAGCAATGGTGTTTAAAGATATGAACCTCTTTGATTTGTTTGAGATGAAATGAATCCCAAATACAGCTTCAGGGTTTACAGTCATGATGTGATGTAAATTTGAAAGAAGTATGACAACAACATCAGTGTCTCCAGTTTAAACTATTCCGATTGAAGTAGTCTGGGGTACATGGAGAACTCTGATCAATACGCGTGTCTGCTTCTTCATGGTTGCAGTTAGGGTTTAACACGAGAAATTCTCGAGCGAGAAATGCATCGAGAAACCGGGCATTTCTCGAGATCGAGAAACTCGAGAAATCGGGTTCGGGAATCTCGTTATCGAAAAAATTACAAAATGTCAACCGCTGCTCTTGTATCAGTGACGATACCGGAAAAATGTACCAATACTAACACCGCTATATTATATTCATCTTACATGCCAGCAGAAATAAAAGTGAAACTAACGTCAGAGTCATTGCGTTACAATCATAAGGGGAATTCTGTTATCAAAAAACACCCCGATTATCCAATAAGCAGTGATTTCCCTAAATCAACGGTCTGAAGTTTGTTGATGCCTGATGCCGCTGCTGACTGAAGAGACTGAACTACAACAGGCGCGCCATGGGGACATGAAGGAATACCCCCCCCCCCATTTGAGTTCAAAAGACCATACATTCGCTCAATTCTAACTCATTTTCAAATGGTCGGCCTTTGTTTTGAAATTTGCCAAATTTGTTTCCCTCTTTTTCAAAATTCTGAACTACAACATCATACTAGTACCTAATCAGTAAACATTGAACCGGTTATTTACTTTTGCATTTTCAAGTGTATCAATCATCTATATTGCCTTTTTAATACAAGTTCACATCTTGGATCTGTCACTGGGTAGGTCAAGGTTACAAAAGTATGGCTGAGGTAGATGAAAAATAAGGATGGCTATGGATTCTTTGTATAAACTGACTTTGTCATGTAGTCAAATCCGTATCAAATGGTATGGTTTAGTTATACCATTGATTGGGTGACTAATTAATATCTAGTGTGATAATTCTGGAATCATTAAATTAAGAAACTGTGTATTAGCTTGCGTAGTTTTACTAGTATAAGTACAGTAACGGAGACATTTTTGCGCTGCAATTCCGTGTAAAATTCACAACTAAAGCCGTACGTTTTGCACAAAGCTGAGAATATTGGTATAAGAGTTGGGCTTAAAGATAGGGTCGATGGTAAGGGTTAGCAGCGTACTGACATTGATTGGTGTACATTTTTTTGTTTACTTGATCTAGAGCCTAGTGCGATACATATTAAAATCATACTAAACGATGTCAAAACATTGAAATAATAACATTTCCCGAGAAATCTCGAGAAATTGGCTTTCGAGAACGAGATTCTCGAGAAATCAACTTTCGGTACTATGTTAAACCCTAGTTGCAGTTACCCATACTTTGAGCTCTTCCAACCTGAAGAACGTGTTCCCCTTTACTGATGTAAACATTCTTGTCATCTGGGAATCTTTTTTCCGCTAAAGCTTTTGACAAGAATACAAAAAGTTATTTTGTGTTGTCAATGTTCATCAAAAGTTTGCGCTGATATTGGGGATTTTTTACAGAGCCAGTAACACGCTGTCTGGTTCCTGTGCCTTTTTTATTTCCTTGTTGTTGATTATATCTATCCCAGACAATGTCCACTCTATCTGCTTGCCTGAGATCGTGCGAAATTCTTGGGCAAAACATTTTCTCAACATACTGATCAAATGTTTATCCTTTTATGATGCACCAGAAAGACTGTGAACTATCTAAAAACGATGAAATTTTAAAAGCTGGGAGCACACAATTCTTCAGGATTGTTTAATTGATTGCTCGGTGTATAGTTTAGGAATACAATCTGATAAATCATATTTTGTGCAGGAGTTTATGTTATCTTCAGAAGACAGTGCAGGTGTGAACTGGGTTGACTCGTCATGGCGAAACAATTCTTTTAAGTCACCACCACGAGTATCCATTACAAGAAATACTTTCCCATATAATTCAGCATGATTTTTCAAATGCTGAACTCTTTGTTTTAGGGTTGATTTTCTGGGGACTTTGTTTTCTTGAAACAACTGTAAATTATTTCGTTCAATTGGCGTGGTCATCAAAATCTGATTTGTCTGTAACACATTTTCCTTGAAGTTATTGTATTGCTCTTGTCACAAAGATTCAATTATGTTGACTGATTGGGCATGAGTAGGAGACTCACAAGTATATTGTCTAGGGTAACTAGGTCTTTTCTTTGCTCTTAAAATGGATTGCCGGACTTCAATACAACATCTAGCATATTTCTTACATGTGTTTTAAAACGTGTATGGTGGGCTTATCCCTCTTCGCGGTGTGGAAGCTCTTTACCATAAAGACCTGATTTTGGATCATATGTGAACTCTTTCACAACCCTGCAAATTTCAGGCCCGTTTACGATCCATCTTTATAGTATGTAGGGGTCTTCAGTCAGGCCTATCACACCACAAACTCCTTTTGCATGTTTATTCATTTGTTCATGGGCGTGGTCAAAAGGTGTCGCTAAAAAGCGCAGATTACTTCTGTTGATTGCCCAGTTTCCTTTGTCAAATTCCTCTTGCGCAGAGGAAAGTAGATTCTGTAAGTCTCTTATGAAGACTGGTAACCATCGTGCGTAGTCTTGATTGTCCATTGAAAAGAACAAAATTACAAGGTGCATATATTTCCTGCATTTTCATCGTTTAAGGCCATTTATAGTGTTGGTTTGAGCCCATGAATGACTTTTTCAAAAAATTGTTTAATGTTTTACAAAATTGAAAGTGTTTGTCAAAACAAAAAATGATTATTTTATTTAAAAAAAATATAAAATGCATATTAAAACAATGTTTTATGAGTTTAAATGGCGGCCATCTAGGATCTTTTATGAAACTAGACATCTAACACTTTTATTTGATAAGGCTAATGGACTAATAAATAGAAGAAAATCTAAAAAAATAGCATTGGTCATTATTATAGTCCTTCTTAATAGGTTGCAATGTTTGCTTTTCTATTGAATGGCCGCCGTTTTGAAAATGGTGTGCGACGTCACTATCAGGGGGTGACGGATCGAATCATCGTACAAAAAATATTTTGTCTGCCCCAAAGTTAACATTTATGCAAAAAAACAACTTTGGCAAGCATAGGTAAAATACTCATGATTTTTATATAGAGAAGGTTCTCTTCTAATCTAAAAGCGGTGACACCTTTAGTCGTCCCTCTGTGTTGTTTACGTTCCTAGATGGGTTCCTATTGATGGGCTGTTATGTGCAGGCAGTCTATTATCAAAACACATAAAATGATCAAAACTTGTATCGATACAGTAATGGGCAAAATGAAGGTAACACTTGATTTTCAATGGTGGTTTAAAAGTTGTCAATTTTTGAAATACATTTTTTTATAAACACATGATTCGATAACCTCGTCAGATACTTATATGTTGCCAGATTCCAAAACTTACCATAAGGTAATCGATGAGCAGTATACGATGTTATGTTAATTGTCATGTTACCTTTATTTGCTCACCATTGTCTTGCAAACAAAAATAAAAGCGTAGATTTAAATGTACCTCGTGACCTCTAGATAATCTGAGATGTTAACGGAGGCAAAAACTGACCACAGCCACAAAGTCACAACAAGGTAGATAAACGTTTCACGTTCGCCTCTGCTAAGGTATAGCCGTACAGCATTTGGTCACGAACAAACCAGTCAAAGTAGAAACTGTTTTTTTTCTATTATCTGTCTTAACAACATTATCTGTCTTAACAACATTATCTGTCTTAACAACATTATCTGTCTTAACAACATTATCCATGATGATTAACAATTAACGCACATACTTTCTCCATAATCTTCTAGCGTGTCTGTTTTGGCCTTTCAATAATGTTTATGCCCTATGGGTACAATTGTATTATCAATATAATTATACTAAGAATTACCAACTTGCTGTTAAAAAGGGTAACTAATCTAGTTTTAGACTTATTTCATCAGTTTCCAATGAGTATCATTGACAAGAGAGACCCCACAGGATTTGTTTGTATCATTGTGGTAGTTTGAATCAGCCTTGGCCCCTGTCTTGATGTCCAGAATTGCTTCGCTTCAAGGCTAGCTAATATTATAAAATACCACTTGAAAGGGAATGAAAGTGTAAAGGATACTGGACATTTCTGGCAGATAAGACCATTCACTGAATTATGTATTTTTCATTTTTCTAGATTGACATTTTATGAGACAACATGTTTTTAACCAAAACTGTTGTTTTCAAACATTATGGTTTTGATAAAAGATACTCGATGCTATTTATGTGGAGACCTTCTTAATCCCTAAATATTTTTAGGAATGCAATTAGGGTGGCGTAACCTCACTACAGTGCTATATTTACTACTACGTGAATTTTACCATCACATAAAAATTGGCAATGTAGCAGGGGTTGACTGTAAGTTATATAGAATTTTAAAATAGATAATACAAGTTTCTTTTTATTTTAATACTTTTTGTACCGCTCAGAGATTTACGGATGGATTTTCTGAATAAAACACTATATTGTTTGCTTAATTCATAAGCATATCAAGGTATATCCTCAACCAATGCCGATTACTTTCTAGGGTGAAAAATATAATCCAATGTCACTTAATGCTTAAAATAATCAGTTGCAAAAATGAGCAGCTTTACACTGATGCCGTTAACTCGAGTATAAAAAAACATAATTTTGTTCATGCTACGAAGCCACTAAAATAAAAGTGTGAGATGATAACATAAAGTTTTCATCTGAATATATTTGTTTTGGTTTATAAGGATGGCAGAATAAATGAATCAGAATAATATACTTAGTTTAGAAATTGGTTTTGGTCACCAGATGAAGACACCTACATCATTGGAAGCAATATGTGTGAACACACTCTTAACAAACAGAGCATGACATTGTAATATAGTGCGTGTCCAATCAACTAAGCTAGCGTAATCGTATGAAATGGGGTCAATATTCTTGCACATATTTTATTTCTTTAAGGTTCAAACCCTAATCTCTTTCCTCAAATTCTACCAGCATGTTTTCAACATTTGTTGATGATATGGTGTAACTTTTGGAACTTTGAAATTTAATTCAAATAACTGTGTACATTAGAATCATTTAAAGAAGGCAGAGACTCCTTTCAGTCCCCAGGGTCTTTACTAATCATTAGCTGACTATATTAGCCATCTACATTTGTCTTTTCAAATAACTGATTAATCAAGCTTAGGGTTATTCTACAAGGGGTGCTGCACTCAACTGTATTGAACTGAAATGTGCATATTTTCACGCAAAATTATTCAACGCACAATAATTCCACGCACAATTATATTGTGTAGTGGTATATTTTCTTCTTGTCTGTGTGTTTGTTTACGCGATAACTTGAGTAATTTTGTTTGGATCTCTTCCTTTTTTGGAAAGTAAATATAGACTAAAAATACGATTTCTTCTATTTAAATCCAGAAATATTTATGAAAAATTGACGGATTTATGGCCTTTATTGAGTTTTTTCCTATATGTTCTTTGTTAATTTGGCAAAAATACGCTCTGGTCACATCTTCCGAGTTAAGAATCCGAAATCTTGCAAAGAGGCTCGTCTAGTTTTTATCTAAAACCAGCTTTCACATTTCTTTGAAAATTTTAAAACAGAGTTATGGCCCGTTTGAGTATTTTTATATATGCCTTTGTTATTCTTTTGCAAGCACAATGTTGTTCCATCGTCAAAGATTAGAAATAAACGCTTTAGGCACTCTTGGGATATAACAGAGAGATAGAACTATAGAGAGGCACAGGGTCGAGTTAATTGCTCTTCGAAAGTCATCCCCGACGCGTGGCCGTCCCACCGGAGCAATTTATGCTATCGCGGCGGGAAGCACTGTCAACTACTGTAACGGCATGTGATAACAAATATGTAGTAAATATTTAGTCAATGTATTGTTTTGTCAGTGAGTGTAATTGTGTGTGCTTGGAAGTTAGTGTCTGAACAGTCAGTTTGAAAAGAGAGAGATCGAGAAAAAGAAATATAGAGAAGAAATTTTATAACATAAACGTTAGAAATTAAAAGGGAAATTACTAACAGATTTGTCTTAAAGTATTATTAAGACTTTAATGTACTTTTATGACTTTAGACGTTTTTTAAATATTTATGTACAATGTATCATAACATATCGATTGTGAAAATCAATGATGCGATACGGGCAGTTGAGAACAAATAGCATATGAAAAAAAGGGAAAGGAATAATTTGTTTGGACGTATATTATTGCATAATCATTGACCAAAGCAAAGATGTCTCTCAATAGTCAATATAATTTACTCAGAGGTTTTTCAGTAAAACAAGCATGTCGTTTTTTGTTAATTACTTGGCTTGATATTATTATGCACACATTTTATATCAATAGAAATGTACCTAATTAAACAAATTATGAAAATAATAATTCTGTCTGGGTTTATTAAACATCTTTTGGGGTATAAGCTCTTTTATAGATGGTTAATCATGTTTTTACAGCCAACATATGTTTAAGTGTATTATAAGGATAAGTATGAATTATGACAGAATGCACTGAGTTATGAATAAATTGAGACAAAGAGTGTGACATAAAAAGTCGAAGATAAGACAGGAGACGTTAGAACATTTCTTTATGGTTGGGAAAATGGTGAGATATGGCTGAGATAGAGAGAGAGAGAGATTATGAAAAATGTAAACAAACGCTGAAACCAAAAGTGAATTATAATACGGGATGTTTCAAAATATGATTTAAAAAAGGGGTGATGGCATATTTGCGCAAAGTGAGGAGAGAGAGAGGAGGGTCTACAGGGTGGTTAAAAAGCCAGCCAAGTTCGTGTTTCTTTCTTTTTGTATCCTTCCCGAGCAAGACCCCTTACTAAGCCACAAAACATTTTGTAGGCTGCTATAACTTACGTAAGGGCATAATTGATTTGAGATTGTATAAACCTGGGCAACGACGGGTAAATCTGTTAATATAAATATGTAGAATGAGGTTTTTCATGCTCATATCGAGAATTACTGACTTTTTTATAATGGCTTTGGCAATGACTTTTTGATCTGTGTCAGTTATAAGTGTTTGTGTTGGATCATCATATCTTATGAACACTCTCTCTTTATTCTATGTTACACCGACTTCTTGTTTTTGTCTTGTACCACCCAGTCTCACCCGAAACAATCTGTATGCAAGAATCACGAGACTGAGAAGACATACTATTAATCAACGATAATAAAAAGAAAACTGATACAGAAACTATGTCAACAAAAAGAACATAAAAAATCGGAGAAAAGCTTACATTTATATATGGGTTATCAAGTAGTTACTCTAGCATTTAGAAAGATAAAAAAAACGTACACATCCCCAATATGCTTCTTGTGCTGATATTTTTTATTTCACTAATCATGCATTATACTATATTTAGAAATAGTGAACAAGTTCCCTTACTATGTGATGTTGGTGACAATAACTATCACTTTCTGAAAAGCGTTCCTTTTAAATATATATTTTTTTCACCTCATGTGATAAAAGATTGTGAACTCTTGAAATACCATATGTGACGTTCTGCACGAAGCAATTAGCGTTAACAGGCTTTAGACTAAGATATGTTCTTCACAACTATGGTACGTAGGTTGCCATTTGCCATACAGTAGTTTGAACATCTGTTGGCCGTCTTGTATTTAGCTTAAACCAAATGTATTTAATATTTCCTGTC
Organism: Clione limacina; assembly: GCA_032362205.1. Lineage (NCBI taxonomy): Eukaryota > Metazoa > Mollusca > Gastropoda > Pteropoda > Clionidae > Clione > Clione limacina. The sequence goes on along the minus strand of JAUUEB010482784.1, from coordinate 1,366 downwards.
CTATTAACAACTATTACTGATATACAGGTAAATACTTAAACACCTGCCTACACAGAGATACCTACGTCTGAGAATTTGTCAAGAAACGATTTATACTGATTACAAACGTAAAAGAAAAACAAAAACAAAAACGCTTAAACAAAAAAACATGGTTAGTATGTGTAATATATTATTCTAAATTGAGCTCAATAAAACTAACTAACCCATTTAAAAGTGAAATAATATACATTATGTCGTGAAATTTAGTTACTCTTAAACGTGTATTCTGAAATTGAATGATAATTATAATCAACAAATTTCTCTAGCTGAAAACTTGATGCGTCTTTTAATCGATTTCCGCCCACAACAACGATGGTTTGAAAACCAACCGCATCTCATATGGGAATTTTATTCGCTTAGCGTCCCTGAACGACCATAGTGGCCCCTCTAATTGCCTTAACTGAATGTTTAGAGCCCTCCTTCAGTGAAACGAGCTGGTCCCACGTAGACATCTTATTCTCTATTTTTGTCGATGTATCTATGCTCAAGAGATTAACAGACTATTTAATGTCTTAGTTGATGATGATTAGATCGGCGCCCAAGGGACCTCTGAGTACCACGTTTGGAGAGGGAAATAATACTGACAGTTATTTGATATAACACGGGGACCTAGGGTTGGTCTTGCAAAGGAGGATGATGATGATGATAATGATGATGATGATGATGATGATGATGATGATGATGATGATGATGATGATGATGATGATAATGATGATAATGATGATGTAAACGTAGAAGTAGAGTGATCGAGCACAATGACACCCACTCTAGTTACTCTTTTTTAAATCACTGCGATCAATAAGAAAACTTTGAAAACCATAATGAACATTTAATCGTATACAAACTTAGCCTAACAGACACACTTACAAACTTTGAAGATGTCTTGAAGTAGCTTTGGCAGAACAGTTTAATCCAGCTAAGTGACAACACTTTGAGTCTCGTAACCAGGAAATTGAATAATGGAGGCGGAAATGCTTTTTGAAACGTGTAATCAAGTGCACTTTTGCGAAATTCCCGATTACCCCCAATTACACAGGACGTTACATACGAATGTTTATCTGGAGGAAACCTTTGGAATTTTATTTCAGGCACTGCTTGCGTTCTGTCGATGAAGTTCATGTTGACATCACAAGAAGGAATATCTTATTACTAGCAGTTTACCCGGCGTCGCCTAGGTTTACACAATCTCAAATCAATTGTTGACTGTTGCCCTCGAGTCTCCGATAGTAGTATACAAAAAGACGCACACGCGCGCACACACACACACACACACACACACACACACACACACACACACACACACACACACACACACACACACACACAC
>JAUUEB010482751.1:0-11034 GCA_032362205.1 Clione limacina | reverse complement strand
GTAAGAAAGGTGAATATAGGGGGGGGAGGGGTCCAAAACCCCTCAAAAAGGTGTAAGATGATATTTGAACGCTCCCTTATTGAAATCCTCAGGTAGATGACTAAGCCAGCAGATACTATCATCCTTTACTCTTCGAAGGCGTATCACTGATGGATTATGTAAAAGTGAAATTTAATTGTTACTATTTAATACTGTCTAAGATAACTTTGAATTTGTTGTCAAATGTACTTCATCAAGATACGAAAAATAAAATCAACTTCATAAATATAATGTCTTTGTTTATTTTGACTTTATTCTTGTTAAATATTGATATTTTGTAGTTTTTTTCAGCCTTAGTCCTAAGTGGTCTTATCAATGCATTGCCCCTCATATCTAAAAACAAAATTAATCCCACATCTTTGAGATATGTGTTATATAATACTAGATGTATAATAATCATACTACTGATTTCGGGTTCATAGTGTTGATCTCTTTCATCTGTTTCCTAAAAAGAATTGATTAAAAGTGTATAATACTATGTGTACATGTGTTGGCGAAAACATTTTAACCGACTCGGTAATTGCAATTGTTGCTTTGAGTTGTGAAACAGTCCAAACATCGGCCAACAAAGAAGAAGAAGAAACGCTATCTGTTTTCTAACCGTATAGAAAACCTTATAGGCCTTATGAGCCCTATGCTCATAATCCAATAAAATCCATTTTCAAACGAGGCATCTTACCAGACAGGGCCCATCAAGGACCGGGCCCCTCATATACAGGGATTAAGGACGGGCCCCCTTTCTTTCAGATGGGCCAACCTTCCAAAGAGTTGATGCCTCCTCTAAACAAAGGCACATTCTAGAAGGGGACCCTTATTCCAGATGGGGCCCCTTTCAAACGAAGCCTCTAGGATGGGCTAATACACATGGATTCAGGATTCAAATTCTTTCAGATGGCCCTTCTTTTGGATGCCCCCCCCCCCTCCTTCCAGAGTCTAAATTTCCAAATGTCAGGTTTTCAGAAGGTTGGCCACATCTTGCTGTAAAGACGGGGCTAGAAGTAAAATTAAACTTACAGTTCTTACTACTCTCATGCCCATTCATTTCATGGGACTTACTTACCCCATAACAAAGCTCTAAAATGTACCATCTTGCTTCAATTTTTCCACTTCTCCAGGCCCCTTAACATAGATTTTAAAATGCACCATGTAGCTTCAATTTTTCAAAATTTCCCCAAGACCGCCTCAATATTGCTACATAATTGGCCATTTAGCTTCCATATTTCATTTTTTTATCAGACCCCCCTTAACATATCTCTTTATAGGTAATCATTGCAATAATGTACTTACTAGTTCATTCACTTACACAATAAACTATGAATTTTTTCTCGACTGATTTGTCTTTTTTTCATTGAAATATTGCTGCTTGAATTTATAATGTGGCGTAAGGCTAGACATTTTCTGAAACTCCGTGTGTATGTAGCCCTAACATTTTTCTGTCACTAACTGTAAGGGACATTGATCATTTTTTGCATGATCAGTGTTTCTTCTCTAATGTTATGTCTTTCTTAGACCAGAATTCTTCAATACGCATAGACTTTTCATTTTTCATAATTAAAGAATAAATTATTTTCCTGGTGAGTTTCTCAGTTGATGTGCCTAGAAAATGTTGTTCATTTGTATTTTGATCTCTTGAGTTGATAATTTTATTTTTTACTGCATTTGACATGATATTGTAGTCAAACCAAGCTCTCGGATAGTTTCCGTACTTTTCAGTGTATTCAAAATAAGTAAGGACCTGATTTTCACTGCTTATGTCTTTAATGTGGTAAATTCCTCTTTTAATCGCCTCAGGAAGAAATAGCACTGTTCCTTTATATTTTATGTTGACGTTGTTAAATATAGATTCGTCAATTTTCACTTGAGCTTGTGGACTGGAGTCCATCGTCTTGTACGAACACCAAGACTTTACTACATTTCTCCAAAAATTACTTGTGATTAAGTTATCTCCTTTAAATTCACTTTGTGAAACTGTTGAGTCAAACACTTTCTTACCCCCTATTTTACTTAGAAAATATAAAGGGGCGTATTTCCAAACTTCTTCTCCGGGTCTTATAAGTTTACGTGCCCAGTCTAATAAGAATGATTTTTGCATCAGCTCAATATTTATCATATTTAGCCCCCCGTGTTCGTGGTTACTAAACATGACTTTTCTTTTTACTTTTTCAAAAGCTCTACTATTTGTATACTTTCTTTTCCAGAGAAATGAAAAAAATATTCTATTGATGGTTGTTAGAACACTGCTTGGTAAACCTATACTTTGCATTATATAAATAAATTGTGATAAACCAAAAGTTTTGATAACAATTATTTTTCCCAATAGAGAAAGATCCCTTCTTGCCCACTGTCCGAATATTTTTACCATTTTTTCAATTTTTGAATCCCAGTTTTTGGGATTTTCAGCAGCAGCACATGTGGTATCAAAATAAACACCTAGTATCTTTAATGAAGTTGCAAATTTGATACCTGATTGTTCTTCTCCATAACTGATGTTATCACCCAAGCACATTGCAAAGGATTTATCTCGATTAATCTTTAATCCAGATATTTCAGAAAAACTTTTTATTTTAGAAAGGATTTCCCTAAAATCATAAATGTCCTTTAAAAGAAAAGTGGTGTCGTCAGCATATTGTTTTATGATATGAGGCGTTTCATGTCCCTTTATTTTGATACCTTTAATGTTTTTACATTGTTTTACCTTTAAAGATAAGAATTCAACAGCTATTATGAACAGAATTGGTGCAATCGGACAACCTTGACGAACTCCTCTCATCATAGGGTAGTCTTTCGAAATATGTCCTCCATTTTTAACGCAAAAGGTTCTGTTTTTCAAGATTATATTTATCCAAGATTTTAGTTTTGGGCCAAAACCAAAAACGTCAAAACACTTTTTAATAAATGTGGTTGAGACGGTATCGAATGCTTTAGAGTAATCGATTGCGAATAGAATACTCGAGGAGTTCGATACTTTTTCGTATTCGATAATATCATCGAGCTCGCGAATGAGTTCTGAAATGTTCCTTCCCTTAACGAACCCTTTTTGATCTGAACTTATTATAGATTTTATAACTTTATACAACTCAATGAGAGTGTTTTTGTGATAATTTTATAATCTACATTAGTTAATGCTATTGGCCGCCAGTTACTTAAATTGCATCTATCCAAACATTTACCTTTATGTAATAATGAAATTATACCCTTTAGCTGTGTATACGGTAGCTGTTCGATTTCAAAGCTGTTTTGAAAGCATTTCAATAATACATCTTTTACTTCGTTCCAGAATATTTTATAAAATTCTATTGGTATTCAATCATTTCCTGGACTGGATCCATTTTTCATTGTTTTTATTGTTTTTTGCTATTTCAATTTCTGAAACGTTTTCTTCACAATCTAAACGCTTATTTTCTTTTATTACCGGTATACTCAAATTTTCTAAATATTTTGTAGTTTTATCCTAAATACCGTTTTCATTTTGTTCTTCTGTGTACAGATTTGCATAGAACTCACCAATTTTTTGCAAAATCTTTTTTTCATTGGAAGTGACGTCATTATTGTCTAAATATACTTAATAAATAATTTATCTATCCTTCTTATCTCTAGTCGATTTTTTACCTTACTTATCTTGTTTATAACATTTTCATCATGGGGATCTAGTGCTAGTTCTTTTTCCAGTTTAATAAGATTTTCTGTGTCAGAAATAACGTTCCTTACTTAACGTCAAGCATTTCATAAAACTCTTTATTCAAGAAACGTTTCATTTAAACCTTAGATTTGTACGTTGTATTGGGTGGTAAGAAATAGACAAGATTTCGATTTAATGGTCCATGTCATTTCTATCACGATTTATCCTATAATATCCTTAGTCTAAAATAAATCGGGATAAAAATTACATGGATCATTACATCGAAATCTTGTCTATTTCTTTGTTATCTGTCTTTTCAACGGATGAACGGATCAGTAATACTTTTTAACAAAATATTACTCTTGTTAACGACAACAATTATCCAAGACGTGTTGTTGCTACTGAAACTACATATCCTCCTAAAATTGACTATAATGTTCTTGAATGCGTCTAATGTTCCTAGTTGTACATGTGTTTATTGTGATATCAGTGCTAATGCCCTCAGTATTATTTGTTATTATTTGGTAGTTACTGCAATTACGCCCACGTCATGGCATGACGTGCAATGGCATGAATAGATAGCTGAGTTATATGTATAAAGCACGTACCCGAGGTCCTTTTACCATGACATTTCCGTTATAATTAATAACATATATCAAATTCAATATATTTGGCGTTGTCATAGAGAGATAACCGGAAACACGAGGTTTGCACATATGTGGTATCTATTGCGTCATGACATCTCCTTGGTTGTGCTGTCTGTTAATAATTTGTACGAACCAATTTATCAAACATGAACCAATTAACGTCGAGCAATTTGGGCCTACTCGGATAGTTCTCATATACAAAAAGAAACGCTCGGTGCATTTCTTGTTACAATTGATAATACCTTCGTATGTTAATATCTAAATATTGTTTATCGTCCGATGATGAAAACTCATCTCTCCTCAATTTCCTACAGTTACATTGGCGTTGCAGTTCTGTGGTTGTCAATTGTTGATAGTCCGCCAATGATATGTATAATATCATCGGAACTTTTGAAAAATACACATCCTACCAGACATTTTCGTATTGGTTTCACTGATTGAGAAAACTGTTGGTGGCATGGCAGTCTGACATTTTGTTATAGTTTGTCTTTAGTGGACCAAAGTCGATGAGGTAACTAATCTATTATTATTATATATATATATAATATATGAGTAATTTCTTATTTTTTAGTTACCATTGCGGACTTTTTCGCTTTTTGAATATGTGCAATCGTGATTTTAAGATTGCAAGAAGAGGTAGCCTTGCGATCAAACTGACGAAGTCATAGTATCACTTCATTACGTTATCTGTGAACAATTCTACGCGTTAGATAAGAGTGTTTGCTGTTCAGGAAGGATATTCAGCAATGTGGCTTTTTTAGATTATCATGACTTAATGGTGCAAGAAAATAAGATTAAAAAACAAATATAAACATATCAACATGTGCACACTCTATTGGATGAACAACGGCAGTATGTGCTTTGTTTATTAAAAGAGAAAGACGGAAAGACGATTATTTTTAAACTGTTTCACCATCCAGCTGTAAAGTTGTGTATCCGACTATAGTCAGTGCTTCTCTATGTAATATTGTTAAGATAAGGCACCCCATATGTTTGCCTTCTTTTTATTATTCTTAGGAAGCTCATAATGTACAGGTTATTATCCATTGTGAATGTCGAGGTATTATAAATTGTAAAGCACTTTGAACCTGAAAAGGAATAAGGCGCTTTACAAATGTCATTATTATGATAAGTATTCGTGGGAAGGGAGATTATCTTTTATTTTAAACAATCCATTAAACAACACAGCACCTTCCATGTAAATCTTCTAAAGACATAATCCTAGATGGTAAATCCAATAATGTTTAGAAGAATTTAATAGAACATCTGTATAAATTGAGCAAGGTCAGAAAGAAAGGTCAACACACTAGCGTAGACATGTTATTACTCTAATATACTTTGTTAGAACAAATTGGACATCTAAGCTATAAATGTCGCAATAGCTTAGTAATTTCCCGTGTAAGGTTCAAATGGTATACCAATTTACATTAATACTAATAATTGTTATATCTTTGCTAACAAAACTGTTAGAATAACCCTTTGTGTGTCAAGTTAAAGGTTATCATGAATACGCGAAATTATATTAATTGAGTAATCCTTTAAAAACTAGATAATAGTTTATAAGAAATCTCATATTTTAGATATTTGAAACAGTTATATCGATTGTTATCGTAAGTAATTAGATGAGTTTTTTTTCCGAGAACAATATGAGCATCGGCAAGATATACAGAATATCGGGGTGTGTCACGAAGTAACACGTTACATAAGATATCAAACTTTAAATTTACGGTAATCCCTACTACCAATCTTTTTCAAAAACGCCCTCAAGTCATTATATAACTTTTCTACAGCGTAAATGACGTAAGTTGTATCTTCCGTTTCTAGAGAAAAGCCTTTAGTCCAAAGAGGACAGTTTTGCAAACACATGATCATGCAGTATTACTTTAAATGACTCTGAACGATCGGTGCATATTATTTCATCGCTGTTGTCATACTAAAAAAAATTAAACGTTGTACTCTTTATGATACATAAACAAATGTTTCTAACCCCCTGTCCTTTCTAAATAGTAAAAAATACAAATTGGAGTAAAATTGTGCTTTGAAATAAAATAAAATATTATGATTTCTTCCACTAATAAACTGTCAACGCGCATCACCAATCTCTGATTTAAATTTTTAAATCTGTGTTTTTATTTTTCAAGAAAGGTTTTAGCATCTCAAACTGACAATCTTGGTCTTGTCTTTAATAAAACTCAGGTATTAAGTTTCCTTTGTTGTTGTTGCTTTCAAAAAATATTTCTGGTTATTCCTGAGAAAATCTCTTTAAAAAGTATTTTTATAATAATTGTATCTGATAACGGACATAGTACAGACATAGCCAATAGCGTTACGAGGAGACAAGGAAATACAAGGCTCGATCATTTCATTGTTTCAAAAAGAAGTTGTTTCTCTTATGAGTGCTGTTGAAGTTTATTATTTATTTAAGCTTTTTACAGGATAATGGCCTTTTACCATTGGAAACTGAAAACACCACTTATTATTTTGTTATTTTGTGTATCAATCATTTCAAAACTTTAACAGAGATGGATGATGCCATATTACAGCTCTTAGATGTTTGTAGAGTGCCATACTTAAAATATATTCGTTTGTTATGGTCCCATTGTAACACAGTTAATCTCCAATCACTGAAAAAGAAATATAGATATTTCCAATGCCTCTTTATATGCACTTTTTGAAAAATATTTTGCTTCAAGACTGCAACAATTTCATTAGTTCCCTCGTCATCGTCCCACTATTTTACTCAAATTTGGTGTACTATTTTATAGTTCAAAATCTCGAGACCCTATCAGCATCATAGCCATCCTCAAGATCACAATTTTGGTGCAGCTTGAGGTCAATACAAAAAGGCCGCATCCAGGTTCTCCAATGGGGGGGGGGGGGTGCTTGGAACATACACAAGTGGAGTCCACGGAAGATATGAGGGGTGCATTACAATTTCTCACAATTAAGAACATAATACTGACATTTGTTAACAATAGTCAAAATGGTCATAGTACAATGTAGTGTACTGAGTGCTGGCCCTATGATGCAGTCACATTGGTTCGCCATAGAAATGCATTACTTAAAAGAACGCTGTTGTTAAAATCTCACTGTGGACCACGTCAAGGCCAGATCCTCCATTTCAGGGGATCGTTTCATCACATATTAATACAGCAAATACTAATATAGCAAAACAATAATTAAATATTCTGAACTCATCAATCATACATTACACTGAACGCGGTCTTTAAATACATCTCAGAGGAGATGGGTCTAGAGCTGAGGCACACTATTCCTGTATTCAGATGACCACCCTATTATAGCAGTACTGCTTGCTCAAATATGACGCAGGAAACTGTTTTTAATCAAAAAATGAGGAAGCAAAATAAATCTAGCACTTACTTACGTGTTGATAACAGCAATTAATTGTTGTTGATGTATTTGCTAATAAGAATGTCATTTACTGTCACGAAATATTATATTTTCTATAAAAAACAAATACATTCTTTTATTTTTTGCTTGCTTCGTTTAGGTGTCGGAGGAATCAATGTGACAATAGCTGACAAAATTGATGGTTTCGAACTATTGACCTAATTAGTTATAACATCACTGTGTCTTATCAGCTAAAAAACAACTACGTCTTAGCTGAACAGCATTATGACATTTGCATAATAGGAGACACTATGGTGTACTGATTTCCTCTTTCGTCTGGCTAAATATTCAATCTTGATTAATGATTGATTACTGTGGCCTTCGTAGCTTTCGTTTATCGTAACCAATTATTGAAGTAATAGCGATTGTAACCGCTGTTTAGCATAATTAAATGTACTTTTGTTTCTTTTGAAAGGCACAAAATTAACATGGGAAGATCATTTTCACTTTTTAAAGATAACGACAGATTTTAAAAACGTAGTTATGCTTTATGCAATTTGAAAAGAATTTAAATCTTAATCAGTTCAATTCTGAAATGTAGATGATTTGATTAAAACATAATTTGCAAACGTACACACATACACACACACACACACGCGCACGCACGCACGCACACACGCACGCACGCACGCACGCACGCACACACACACACACACACACAGACAAGAAAATATACCACTGCACAATATAATTGTGCGTGGAATAATCAAGATATTTTTTATTTTGCAAACGGTATAGTATACAAGAGATATTAATTATTAAATGTGCCAAATATGGTATGATTTCAACAACTAATAAATAATTTATAAGAGGGGTATGGGATTTTTGGCCACCCCTATAGAAGTAATAGTAGTAGTAAGTGCTTGAACCAATAAATCCTCTATTGCCTCGAATTGAAAATAGCAAAATAGAATCGTTTCGTTTTTACAATATACCTATGCTTAAAAACAATACGTTTTCAATCAAATAACTTTTTAAAATAAATTACAACACACACAAAAAAACGATTTTTTTTCTACATCTGTTTGCAGGGGCGCCGGAAGATAAAAAGGGCGATGGGCAGCGTATGACTCTAAAGAGTAAAAAACGAACCCTGTGTATGACTCTAAATAGTATAAAACAAAAGGCAAGAGGAGTCACCCCCAGTGGTTCCCGGCGCCCATGTCTGTTTGCAATGACATTTAAAGGGCAACACATATTTAGCAGGCAGTCCAAAATGATTTGCTCAGATGTCAAACATAGCGCTTGCAGACATTAAAGTAATTAAGGGGAAATAATCAAAAAAATATTTATACTTTTATGATGAGGTGATCGAGGATTAAAATGATAACAAGTTTTTGTCTCTTTCTAAGTGTTCCTCGACCCCTATTAGAACTAGTTTTGAAATACCACTGTTGAACTGCCTTAAGTCAATATCCCCACCTTAACTCCCTAGGCAATCATGGTTCACTAGTGGTAGTCGAGAGTCTACAGGTCTAGATAAGACAGAGTTCGTATGGCACGGGACTGGAGAACCTCTAAATCCTAAAGCACAGTTCTGGACACCGGGTAAAGACTTCAACGAGACAGCTGGGGTCATTGTTTACAAGTATAGTGGTGAGTTCACTCTTTTTAGTTGGAACATCCTTGAAAAAACTAGATACTAGAATTCACATATTATTATTATTATGCGCTTAATGTGTGAGCACGTGTTGATATGCATAAGTTTTTTTTTAAACTGGAGTATTTGCTTATATTCAGTATATTAGGAGGGAAAAAGCTTGATCTGAACGTTTTACATTTGACATACTGTGAACCTTAAAGTATTGGAATAATTAACACTTTAAATTCACTATGGTCGGGATAAAATACACACAACTGATACATACTTCTAATCGTACTAAAGGATAGCCGGTTCAAGTATCCACAATCTAAATTGCAGAAGTTGTGATCATTTTTTCACCCTGTCGTACATTGGGTTAAACAAATCCTTGATTCCCAACTGCCTTTCCTATCTTGACGACTGGTGGGTAATCAAAAGCTATAACGTTGACGTAATAAAGCATCATATTGATATAATTCTTTGTTTTATTCGTTGTGCTTTTAAGGTCAGTCAATAGTCAGCATCCTTTCCTGCTGAATTATATCTTTGGTACAGGTTTTTTGTTCATAATTTTCAGAAGAACACGGCTATCTGTGGGATTTAAACGAACCAAGTAAAACCAACGCCTACATTTGTGAAATTCCAGAAGAAGAAGCTTACAGGATATTCCAAGACACCAGAGATTATGGTAACTTTTAATTTGAATATTCCAACCGTATTTACAATTCTCGAAGGAAGTCTTCGATGAACTGTTTTGAACAAGTATAAAGAGTTTGAAATCTGACTCCAAATCATATCTAAAAGACTCTTCTTTTTTATTGTTGAATGAATATCATTCAACGAACGAAATTTTTCATACCATTTAAACAATGTTAACTGACCTTTGCTACAAAACGTTGGACTTAATATAAGGGACACAACAGATACCTAGATCCCACTGACTTTAACTCAGTATAACCAATACGAAAAATATGCAAATATTGCAATGTCACGGGGTTGACCCAGTTTACCCAGATTTAATAAGTTTGTAAACAATGCCGACTGGGATTCGAACCAGTGACCTTTGGATTAGCAATCCTACATGCTAACCCTTACACCATATGCTCCGATAAATGAGGAGGTTGAAAAAGGTACATGAAATAAAGTTTAGAAAAGTTGCATTGTAGTAAAAAATTAGTTTGGCGCGTTACTTCCGGATCATCGAAAAAAATATGGGTTGACCGGTACAGCATTTTGGCTAAAAAGAGAAGCGGGATCTCTTATGTATGTTAATCCCCGAATTTGATTCATATGATAAAACGCCCGCGGGTAAGTACACTTTCCCTTTTAACTTATCCGAGCTGCATTGGATCCATTGTAATTATTTTTAAAAACTCAAACGCTAAACATTAATCTTAACGTTATTTTCACAGTGCGTTGTTAAACTATTTTTTCTTCAAATATGAATTAAATGTATGAACTAAAATGATACTCATTGGATATTTGTTTCAGACTATGGCCTTGAAAGAATAGACGTCAATTTAATAGAGCGAGGACCATCCTTTGTATCGTTGCCCCACAGTACTGTCATTGTTGGTGATCCTCCTAGCATTGACATTGAATGTGTAGCTTCGGGAAACCCCGAACCTATTTATACCTGGTGGAAAGGCAATCAGTTCGAGCAAAAAATGTCAAATGATAAGGATAAACGCTACACGATCACTAACGGAAAACTCTCCATCCAGGTTAGTTTTTAG
>JAUUEB010482740.1:0-11035 GCA_032362205.1 Clione limacina | reverse complement strand
CAGCTTCAGTGACACCGACTTAGAGCCGAGTAGAGGCAGGAGGTCTCTGAACCTTTTCCAACCGCACTTGACTCTTGTGATAGAGCTAGACTATGCACCACTACTCGCCTCTAGCATGTCCCCAAAGTAGCAGAATTTATCAACAACCTCAAGGTGAAATGAAAATTCCTAAATATCAATATGTGGTCGAATAAAACTCATATAATCAAATGTCTGTGTATTTTCCATCCGTCTCCTCTTTAACTGTCAAAAGAGTTCTTTTTGTAAGGAGTCTGATCATGGAAGTCTAAGGGGCAGAGAACCCTGGCTTTAGATGGGGAGGGGGGCAAAAACCACAATTTTCCCTGCAAAAATGCGAGAAGAGACGATAAGCTTTCCAGCTGGGGGTAAGATGTTTATCTACACCTACACAAATAAGAGAAAGTAATCAAGTTTTAAAGAAAGATTTAGCTTGAAAACTAAGATGCTTCAGAATGGCATGGTTAATCAGCAATAAAGCTTTGCAAATAGAAATGTCTTCCCTTTGCTTGTGCCATTATAATAATATTTGTATTCCAAAATATGAACACCAAGCATAACACTGTTAAGTGTTGCATATAGTGGGTAAAAAATTCCTTTTTTCTCAAAATACACAATTACTCATAAAATGGTTCTAGATACCACACTAACTTTATTTGGTTCTAAAAAAAAGTACAAACCTTTCTTGATTGATGATTTCGAGCCATAGGATCCATAGCCTGGGTTGTCAATGCCCTTGTCTCGTCCTGTTTGATGCAGTGCGTTTCCCTCATTTTGAGTCCTGCGAGGTTGGTCATTATCTCCTTGACCAAGCGCTGAGTCTGGAGTGAACTGTTGCTGTCCTTCTGATGTTTGTGTCAAGTCCTGCTCCTCTTGCAGATGACTGTGTTGAGGCAATGTGTTTACCTGGCTACGCACAATCCTCTGCCATAGAACCAGTGATACTATGGTCACAACGATTGACACAGTCAAGATGGCCAAGGAGAAAGCAGTCTGTACAAGGGATGAGCAAAATAAATTAACTAATATTTATACTACAGTTACAAACAAGAAATTTGGTTTAGGCTTCAGAATGTCATGCAAAATCAAGACACAGAAAGTAAGTAACTTCTGTTCCTGCTTTTCAGTACAAACACATTTTTCTTGAATTACTTCATTATGAAAAAGCTATAATTTTGTATAAGTCTTTGAAATAAAATAATGTTAGACTTATATTATTCAAACTTGATGATATCTCTTCACTTGTAGTTAAAACTGTAATTCTGAAAAATGTATTTGAAATAATCTAAAAAAAACAAAAAAGCTTAGCTGTGTGAAGTTATTTTTAAAAAATTAAAAAGTTTATGGTATTTCAAGTTAACAAAAAATCATTCAACAATCATGTCAAAACCAAAAATAGTAAAACAAAGTTCAAATTCATGATCAACCCCCTCTGAACAGGAAAATAGGATACCAGTTAGAGTCACCTGTTATCATTTCTGATAGACATACTTTATCTAGTTAAATTAAATTAAGACAAAAATTGCTTTATAATTATTTTCTTCGCCCTGTATGTGATAGTAGGTGTCATTACTAAAAGAGAGACATTTTCACAAAATGTATGGCACCTCCTAATTCATACTAAAAAATGCCAATAACCTTATAAACATATATATATATATATGCATAAAGAGGGCAATGGCCTAGCATAAGTCTGATACCAACATTTTCCCCTTAGTACTCAGAATGCACCAGATATTCCCAATATAAAACCTTCCCTCCATACATCCAGCTTTGAATGTTAAGAAGGTATTATCCTCTTTTTTTAGAAAATTAACAAACATTATTTACAGAATGTTACCCTGTATAAAGCTCAGATAAAAATTAAATCAGACTAATAAAATGTTTTTCAACTGTGAATGTCATGAATCAATCAAAGTATGACATAAAAAGTGAAATGAAGCTGTTGTGTAGTAAGGATGTGCGATTTTGCCTATTTTGAAAGTTGAAGTCTTTCCAATTTTGAATATCAGGAACCGCAACAAATTGATTTTGATGGTTTTAAACTCCTAGACTGTCTGTTGTCTTACAATTGCACGATTTCAACTTTACTACAACTTAGCAAGCTTTTGAATGCACACCACAAGCAGTACTACTCGTGAATTGTGACGCTACACAAAAATTCACAACGCTTACAGAAAGACGCTCTGTAAATTAAACACATTTCGCAAGCATTTAATTCAAATTCGATATTTCTTTATTTAGAGACTGGCTCAAAATAATATAGATCAAGGGTTTATAGAAGATATATAATCTAGAGACAAATCAAATGTGGTATTACAAGAGAGAATTCAAGAGATAAAGGAAGTGTGTAAAGTTTCAATTGTCAATGTAAAACAATGCCCCACTTTACCTGTGTCAGTGATTGACACGAAGAAATTAGGTAAGTGACCTGTGCTCCAGGCCATTTATTATAAAGGCACATCATCGGTCCGATAAACAAATAGAGAGGCTGCGGGAAGGGAGATAATTTGAAACTAAAGTAGCAGCCCAATTGCAGAAATTGCTACATGTGGAGTCTAAAAAGCAGAAAGTTGCAAAGGTATGGAAAGATGTATCTGGTAGAGAAATAATGAACGTATAAAATTAACAGGAAATCATCATATCTAGATGACTAAATTGTAACTTTTGATCCTTGACGATTTTATATGGACTATTGTGTAGTGTGTACCAAAACTAAGCAAAAATCAAACATTACAGGGCAAAATAACAGGAGTGCAAAATATTTTAGAGTGGGCAATAATGGTAACAGGTAACTTGAAATTTCAAATAGAACGCAGATATATCATATAAATTATGACAAGAAAAAACATATCTGTAAAAAATTGATTTATATGGTAATACATTAATAATTTCAATTGACTGGAATATGTAATAAACATTTCTTGACTTTGTATATATGGAAATGACTAGAAATGCTCAGTTGTACATCAGAGTTTGTAGTTGACATAAATGTTTGAACTGAATTGGGTCTTAACAAATGTTCCTTTTTAAATAAAATTCTTCTTAACAAATTATTCAAATGTTTGGAAAATTTATTCTCTTGAAACATTTGTTTTTGTTTAAAAATAAAAAAAACATTATGTGTTGTCATAATAGCGTATTGTAACAAAGTTGTTTTGTCTAAGAAAACTGCTGCTACTGCAAATGTATTACAAAAGAACATTAAATCATTGTATGCTTATGCAAAAACAGAAAATAAATAAGAAATAAGAATCTAAATAACAATCGTAATGGGGACAATTAACTGTGACAATGGCAGCTGAACGTGAGTTTACCTGCATTGACATATGACTTAATGTCTTTGTAAGTGCCATAAGGTTCTTAAATTAAGAGGCAAAGCAAAGTGGTGTGCACCTGTATCCTATTTCCGTCAACAATTCAAATATCTAATTGATGTTGAAGATCCTGTTACTGTGACAATATTTAATGACTGGCGAAGAAAGCAAGTCCTGAGAGAAGATCAACACTCATGTAACTGATCTACAATGCAGACTTTTTCAAAGAGGTGGTGCTTGCATGTTTTTTAAGCAAGTAAAGCCATAAAAATTACCCAACTTTGCCTAGCAAGAGAGGATCGTTGTAATGCAAGGTTGTGTGAAAAGTTTTTTATTGCAAAAAAATCAAAAGCAGTACAAACCAGGACAAACATTTTCACATGTCGAATGCATGGCTGCAGGATAAAGTTCAAATGAAATGAAAATTAATCACTGCTTTGATGACCTATGTTCTCACATTTTTAGTCCAAAAATTGTAAGCTTTTTATATTTACATAAGCTTGTGTCTGATTCATTATGCAAGCAGGGCAATAGTGTCTTAACGTTTCTTTATATGTCAGCTACACAATAACTTTTTTAAAAGTGAGAAACATGACACCTGATGAGAAATTTGTGGCGTTTATGACACATACCCAAAGGATAAAGCTTTTTGGTGTTAAGACCTAAATACCTTGAAACAATATAGGGCCCATAGAATATTTCAAACTTGGGTTTGTATGAAAGATCTAAATAGCAACTATAAATTGGATTAACTTTTAACCATTCTTAAAGATCACATTTTATAAACATATTTCAACATTGTGAGATTTTTTTATAAAGAGAAAGAACATTAAACATTTACATTGAGAATATCTTATAGCAAATGTTAGTAGCATGTGCATGATACATTAACTCTATACACACCTGCAATGATCCATAGTGAAAAGATGGGTCAATTTCATTATCGAAGTTATGAGAACCAACAATAAAAAGAATTCCTGTTGTGAATACGGGAATTCTGAAAAATAGAAAAAAATTAATTAAAACATTTAATGAATAACTGACATTTTAAAAACTTGTTAGGACAGTTTTCTTTTATGACCAAACAAAACCTACATCGCTTAAAGAATCTATTATTAAAAAATAAATACAATTGGCTGCGTTACCATTATTTATAGCCAGCATAAGGGCTAATGATGAGTCTTAAGAGGATTAACCATATTACACTCATTTTCTATGGTATATTATCCAATTCATTTCATTCTCAGGCATATGGCTATATGCTAGCAAGGGAATAGTCTAATGATGCCGGCTCCGAGCTACTTATAGAAATAAACCTATTTATAGAAATTTGATCTAAATGGCACAGAAAAAAATAATTTTCAAACTCATCATTTTGGTAGAAATTAATATTTCAGACCAAGTTTTACATTTTTGGTATTGCCAGGAATAAAGCTTTACTTTCCTATACTTTTGGTCTCTTTTTTAAATGAAAAGTACTGGAGCCGGAGCCGCAGATAAACACTTCGGCTCTAGCACCAACCCTTCGGCTCCGGCTCCACGAGAAACATCACTTCATACTTCTCAAATTCTTAGCAATGAATGTACAACTATACATGATGTCATACGTAAATAGAATAACATCTTTTATAAAGAGGATGTTCTATGGCAGATCATCACAGCTATGAACCTTTTACTATCTTAATATATGAGGACCTTTACTGCATATTCTTCTTCTTGACAGAGTTTTTGTATTTTATTGTAACTAATAGCAAAAAGAAGATAAAATATGAAGTGACAAACTTACCCAAAACCAGCAAAGAAGAACCACACTTGCATTTTAAGTACGTAACAAAGACTTCTCACATGAAGTAGATACATAACCAAGGCAATAACAGCTGTCCAGCAGCGACAAGAAAATACACCAATCAGCAGCACGATGGTGGTGAATATCCGTGCTTTGGATTCCCCCGTGTCTTTATATGCATAGAAAGCAATCATACCAGCACAAGACACAAACTGTCATCATTGTAATAAAAAAAAAACTTTAATACATGTTCAAATAAATTGTCAGCTTGTGTTTTAAAACAAAATATTTCTTAAGCAAACTGCATTTTGAAAATACATTAAATTAAAGATGGATATGACATCATATCACTTTAACAAGTTCTGAAAAGTGCAATATTAGAAAATAAAGACACAACTGACATAATTAACAATGCCACTAACTGTTACTTTTAAGAACAAAATACTACAGTTTCCCAAACTGCACCAAATCACAGTACATAGTAACAACAAGACATCACACAGCCATGCCTTAGATATAATTTACTTGCAAAATAAATGATTCATTCTTGTTACATGTCCTATGATCAGTGTTGTAATGGACCTCCTATATCTATTGTGGCCAAGGATTCTTGGTTGAATTTTGTTATTATCAATAATTCATTTAATACCTTAGGGGATTATCGGACTTTGGACACTTTCTTTTTCTTTTTCTGCTGAGCTGATTCTTGGAGGAAGTCTGGTAACAGTAAGCACTGTTCTTTGTACCAGGTTTTTAAAACTTTAAAACTAATATTTTTTTTTAGAGTTTTTTCACTGTCACTTTTGAATATGTGTAATGATAAAAATTACAAGGAGAGGGATCGTAACGACCAAATCAACGAATTGAGGGAGCGTTCAGCAACCCGAAATTCTAATTAAAATATACTTTTACATCTTTACAGGATTCTGCTGTGCGAATAACAGCCTGCTTCACCTTGTATTAAATTCTTAATCAGATGTCAATTAACAAGTTACGGCAAACAAGTATATTCTGGTATGACTTTTTCTTAACCACTTTTATCTTCCAGATGCTGTTATTTTTCATGATTAGCGTTGTTTGGGGGCAAATTGTCGCAAATAATTCATTTCATAAATGAAGAAGATATGATTCTGTCCCCCTTAATGACTTACATGAGACATCACAAGGGCCATTGTGAACTGATGCGGCATTCTTTTCCACTTTCCACTTCCAATAAAAACACCAGCAACCCAAATCTAAATGAAAAAAAGTTAAAAATAATTTATCAGTAGACCTTTTGAATTAACATGTATGATAATGGAAAAGGTAATAAGACTTTTACAAGAAAAGCACACAAAGTGTAGAACAATTAGAGTATGTAAATTAGAAATTAATGAGAAAAGTTTGTTTAATACTGTTGAATATTAGGGATCATCTGCTAAATTCATACTTACACAACAAACAATGCTAATAATGCTGACATCAAATGAAGTGTTCATAAGAAGGTCTGCATAGTCCATCCCTGTGACCACCATAAGTGCCACCATCTTTGCAGAGACAAACATCAGAGGAGCAGACAAAAATGTTCCCAAAACAAGACCTGTGGCAACCTGGTGACCATTTCACAATGAGAAAGTTACTTCATGCATAACGTGAAAGTTTCCTTCGGAATAATAAAGTATTTTGAATTGAATTGAAAAAGTTCAAAAGCAATTGATAACTCTTTAAAAAAAAACATGTGAAGACAATTTTTTTTCAATCTTCTGTGAACAGTTTGACATGTTTATAGCTTATATTTTCTGTTTTGTTTGGTGCTTCCCTTTGCCTAAACTGCAATAGCAATCCATCTTCAGAAAGTACTCTTTATATAGACTACTATAATGACAGTAGAGGTAGGACTTTTTACTTTTGCCTAGGTGTCTCCTTTTTTACTACAATTACCTAAACTTTCAACCACCAAGGGATCTGAAACATGTGTTATTTACACATAGTACTTAGGTATCATTGTCTGTTTCTGATAGGAGTATGACCAAGCTCTACAAAGTATTGCTACATAGATTTTCTCAAATTAGTTTTGTTTGGAATGCAGTCAATGAAAACAGTGAAATTCAATTTTGCAATTGATATCCATTTTATTGTGTAGTACAAGCTATAAGGTCATTCATGACAGACATTTGGCATAGCGAGTGATTGAGGGTGTTAAGTCTTTTGCATAATTTATCATATGTGGTATGTGACATTTGTGACGACAGGTGAGACCAGAGGAGGATCTGGGTCAAAGTACACAGTACACAACTGTAATGTTGTAATAGTAGTACTAGCTTTTTCAATTACTCCAATTAATTAGAGAAACTGGCACCTCCAATCACCCAATCCACGCCACATATTTTACAATTTGTTCGCATCCACACCTAACATCCTTCAGGGCTGTGAGTGCAGACAATAGTTTAAGTGTCAAGCAACAGATCTATTAATACAGTCAACACCCGCTACAGTGCCAATTCCCGTCATTAATGTAAGGTCATGTTAGGTCAAGAAACGAGAGGTAATGGTGGCGACACTGGGCTGTGTTGTGTGACCATGGCTCATGCCTGAACCTACATGCAGCAATATAGGCATTTGACCCAGCTGTTTTCAGAGATTAAGTTTTCAATTTTTTTCCCCTTCGAAGCCTCTCATATAAAGTTTACGTTGTAGCGGGGTTAATTTGGGGAGAAAAAGAAACTGGTGCAGGTAAAAAATCGTTAAGTAGCAAATTCGTGTAGTAGCGGGGGTTTAAAACAAAGAAATAGAGATAAAAATTCCCGTGCTTCGCGAAAAATGGCACTATAGACATTTTGATGGCAGTAGTGGATGGCACTGTAGCTGGGGCGACTGTACTACACCTTCAGACTTTGCATGTTTGTGACTTCTTAACTAGGTCATGACCTGGAGTAGAATGGTTGTGAATTATGACACTCAAAACCTAAGCAGATTTGAAGCCACTTCAACTAAAGAACAACAAATTCAAAAAGTTATCATGTAAATCAAAAATCAGTATCATACTATGTCAAAAGACATGACAATAAATGCTATTTGAGTGGTTTTGATTTCTATTTTGAATTCCAATCAGTAAGATTGAATTTGCATAATTTAATTTATGTCTTCAATTTTTGCCAGCACTCTAGCCCCAAGAATCATGCATGTTAAAATCATTTTCGGTTGCTCGGCAAGCGCTGACATCATATAAAACATTTGTCACCTTTTAACTTTTAAACAAATTTTCACATAAAAATGACTCCCTCAAACTCAGATCAGCCAACTAACCAAGTACTAAGATGGTGGATGTTGTTTCCTTTTTGATTTAAAGAATATGGGCATGTTAAGTGACCACATATAAACAAAAATCAGTATTTTGACCAAGATTGCATCTTCCAAGGATAAAGTGGATGTAGGTAACAAACATTACATGTGCCTCAAAGCACTTAACACTACAATCAGATGTAAAAATGTGAATAGTAAAACAACAAAGCATGCAGTAAGTAAGTATGCAAAGGTTATAGTAAATAATCAATTACAAAATCACAAGAATTAAGGACAATCCCGCCACTAAACACCTTCCTTGAGTCATTTCCAATTGTTATGCCATGAGGGCCCTTGTGAAGAAAAAGAATAGGGAGATTCTTGAAACAAATACAAAACATGTTCATGCTCCATATGGATTTCA
Organism: Clione limacina; assembly: GCA_032362205.1. Lineage (NCBI taxonomy): Eukaryota > Metazoa > Mollusca > Gastropoda > Pteropoda > Clionidae > Clione > Clione limacina. The sequence goes on along the minus strand of JAUUEB010482740.1, from coordinate 2,229 downwards.
GAAGAAAAAGACAATTAAAAAAGTGCAACCTACTATGTCTTCACCAATACCATATTCACTGGCATACAGAAGAACAGATGGAGCTGTTGGGAATGTGCCATACAGGAAGCCATACATGCTGTATGCTGTGTTGTTGGCTCCAGGCTCTAGCCAGCCAATAGTCTCCCAAGTCACTAATGGCAATATTAATCTGTTGTACGAAACAAAACAATCAATTCCTTAATAAACTATTTATGTCATCATGGAAAATATATTTTTTCATAAATCCAGAAAAATTCAGTCAATAAGTAATTACCTAAAAGAGTAAATTTTCATCACAAAACAATTTTTTACATTTTATAAAAAAAAGTATTCTTAAACATAAAGCAGTTATCAATGCTTCACCAAAAGCCCTTCACATGGAATCAAATAGAGTGTACAGCATCAAACAATCTAGAGAATTTTAATAGTGATAAAAAAGACTCTGGCCGCTCAATTCATAATACATACAACTAAGATATTAAACAATAAATATCAATCTTATTTAACTGGAACCTATCTCAAATTCTCTAAATAAACATGAACTGTGTACAAAACAAATAAACCTCTGCAATTTATGTTACATAATTTAAATTTAATGTATCTTACGTTTTAGCTGTTATAAGTAGAACAGGCACAATTAATCCAAAACCAAGCTTTTGTAATTTTCCAACCATGCTGAGTCCGAGGTAAAACAAGGCTGATGCATTGAATGCATTACCTAGGGATGTGTAGGCAATCATTATAAGATGTAATAGAATTATGAGTTTACAGTAAACAGTTTGACCAAAAAAATTAACAGAAACTATTGATAAACTAACGAAATCTAAACAAATTCCTAATTCTCTTTTTGAATAAAATCTTATAAAACATAAATGGGCAAAATGATGAGGGGAAATAAAAGGGGTACAACTCTGTATTTAGAGATCCTTTTTATGGGGGTGGGGACACACAATAAACTTCTATTCTTTAGAAAAGAATGTATTTCCATTTTTTTCTAAGAACTAAAGAGAAAAACAGGTTAATTTGTGTAGGAGGGGGGGGGGGATAGGGTAAGGTTGGTAGGGGTGGTCAAGGGGCCCCACCCTAGGTTAATCCAGCCCTGGTGCTAGGCCCTTAGCTTTGAGGTCTTCTGTGATATGTCTCTCTCCAGGACTTTAGAGTCCGACCAATGACAGGGTCACCTGGGATCACCAAGTCCTGTACCTGCCTCAACCAGCTGCTCTCCTCCTTTCTTGCTAATTGGCCAAATCAGCGTAATCGACTGTGGCGCATCCAGTCCACGATCGATGTGACACCAAGCTTTTTCCTCAGAAGGTAGCAGGAGTCTCCATGCTAATTAATGAGATGACAATCATAATAATATATTAGGATGGTGATGTGAAACCGATTTATAATAAGTGGAGACCCCTTTAAACAAACCTTATTTTAAAATCATGCATAACATCTTGAAAGGTTAGTACTCACCTAAAACAGTCAGAATGCTGTCTAGAATTCCAGGGACTTTGCCCGAAAAGACAAAGTTCCCAGCTACTCCAATGGCTGTCATAAATACAATGGGATTCAGGAGAACTCCCTTTACAACGCGCCAACAAGCAGAGCCAATTCCACTGTTCTGTGATCCATCTTGGATTGTTCGATGTTTGTGAATTTCCATGAGAGTGAAACCAATAGGGTTGAGAATTACCAATGAAATAGGAGCTGCTATGTAGATATACTTGACATACTCTGGATTTGAACTTCCATACAGAGCTTGGACTGGATTTGGGAAAATATAATGATATATTATTCAGTAGATTAGATCTAAATTTAAAAATATGAAGCGGAAAAAGCAACAATAGTTATGCAAAAATATTTTAGATACTCACATTACAAGGAATATCCACAGACACTTAACTATAGATATGACAATATCCTAGCCCCGATGTTATATAGCAGTTATAGTTCTCCAAAGAGTTAAAACTTCCAAAGTCTTTTAACATCATGCAGTGCTTCCAGTGAACAATGTGAAAAGCGAACAAAAATTCAAGATATTTGGGTCCAAGGCTGTTTTAAGGGTAAAAAATACTTCTTAAATTAGCTAGAAGCAATAAATGATTTTGGTATCATTCTACAAGTTACAATTATCTTTATAAAGTACTCTTGGGTATCATATTACCGAGGCGCCTCGATAATTAAATCAGTAGGAAAAATTGCAGGCCACCTCGCTTA
>JAUUEB010482739.1:0-19259 GCA_032362205.1 Clione limacina | reverse complement strand
TGATGTGCAAACTCTTGCCTCAACATCAAGAGGAGAAGATTATTTATTGACATTAGAAGTGTTGTTCCAGCCTGAGATAAACACTAAAGCTTCATGAATGTCCACAAATGTGGCATATGCATGTGTATTCTATTCGTTATTCAATTTGAACATCTGACTAGCAAAAAGTGAAATATTTTATGACTTTATTAGCATATTGAAGATGATGCTGGTGATCATCTTAACATTGAGGAAATTAAGTGTCATGTCATTCAAGTTGGTTCGGTAAGATAAGTCACATGACTTTCGAAATTAAATGTACGCTTTGTTTTATATATGCCCAGTGCCGTTTTTCTCCCCAATATTTCCATAATGTACATGGGTCTACTACCTGGTCACTTATTGTTGAGCATGTGGGTGGGTACTCCAACCAATCCTGTTAATCATGTTAATCCTGTTGACCACTTTTCATAATTTTTATTGAATGCCTAATACAATCAATTACAAATTGATAACGAATTGATTCGTGACAAGCAACTAACACGATTACGAGGTAGGAAACCATAATGATGAACCTAATACAATCAAACTTACGTTAATGATCACCCGCGCATAATGTCCACCGTGTCAACCATAGTTTTTCCTCTTTTTCCCCTTGCTTAAGACAACGATTGACCGTAATTGTCTTACGTCATCGTGACCATCGCTTAATATGACCAAACCCATCAACTAACAGTGGTCGGTTGCACAAGACAAAAGACCAAACAACATCTATTATAACAATGAATGTCACACGTGATTGGTTGACCAATGACTCCTATTACCAGTGTGGCAACAAGATTACCACTATGGTCTTGGGATCAGGTTAGATTGAACTAACAGTGAAATGGTACGATAACATAAACAATGCAAGTAACGGACTGATACAACTACCACAAGATCTTGAATGTATTGGCGTTGACTCGGAATCAAATGTAATTGTTACACCTTTAATGTCAACTGGTTTATAGCGAAAACATCCCCTCAAGCGCGTATCTAGGAGGGAAATGGTATACCCCCCCCCCCTATCAGAGGGGAAATGCTATTGATTTTCACATTTTTTTTAGTTCACATTCGACATAAATGTTGAATAAATCAATGTGTCTTACAGTAAGTGTCAGTCATAAAAAGTTTATTGTACTTTATATTCCTGTCTACTTGATAAATAATTATATCACCGAAGGAAACATATTTCTAACCCATTCTGAGATAAAGTTGAAGCTTTAATGATATAAATATATAAAGTGAGAATTATCACAAAACATACATTTCTCGAAACTTTTTGTCCTTTTATGATGGATATTTAAATCCAATGAATCAGTTTCTGAACGTAATTATTCCATACATGCTTCACGTTGCTTCATTTCTATTTTGGAAAACATACGAAAAGTAGTTGATAATGAAAGGATGATAATTAAGCTTCGATGTGAATTTCAAGAGATGTAAATGTTTTTCAGTATTCCATAAAAAAAACTATAACTTACACATAGACTGTCCATTATAGGTCACAACAAATGTGATATCTGTGCCAGCTGTCACCTCCCACTCTATATTATAATCGGTGAATTTGTCTGTACCTTCTTTCACAAGCTTGAGATCGGTAATGGTCTCCTGGACAATTGACTTAAAAACAAGATGAGATATCAATACATGAAATACGATATCAGAGTCGATGCTACATAGCCAATTCACGTGCTGTCACACATACATGTTAAGGTGAAGCACATCTCGTAAATCATACACAGTAACAGTGTTATGACAATGGATTGGTCAGTCTGAGCACAAATTTCTAAATGCCAGTCGCCAGGCGAGATTAGCAGTTTTTTTGAAAGTATGTAGGAGAACAGATTTTGACCAAAATGACAAATTTAATAGCAAGATCATCATTATAACGAGAACTTCTTACTCAAATCAACAATACCAATAGTATGAATTATGGTTTGATACGAGATAATATAAGAGATAACATGATAATATATCGACACTTGGTATGATATATCGGCGCCGATGCTAATCAGAAATGTACGTGCTGCCACAAAGACATAAAAAGGTGCACCCTACCTAGCCATAATGTACTGACAACGGACTGACCATTCCTAGTACAAAACTCTAAATGGCAATTGCCAGGAGATACTTACATTTTTAGAAAGTCTTATGTATGATTTAAACACAAAAAGTTGTGACCTAAGACCAAATAAATAGCTGCATGATCATAATGTAAGGATTTTAAAACACCCAGCCTTCCGTTCAAAATGCAGGCACCTTAACCATAGAGCCACAAAAGCTGCAAAATGAGTTAGTTAAGTGAACTAAAAAACAAACTAGTCTTTTTTTTAATGGAATTTCGTGAGGGTAGATCACAGGTGTCCTCTATTATTTTGCAACTGGGACAAGGACTAACATTATATGTCAAAATTAGCGCCAATAAAGAAGATAATTAGGAATCATTAATTAAGTTACGCCAGTCAAACATTGTGTGAAAATGTGTGATGAAGTAGAATGAAAAAAAGAAAAGCGTTTCACTTTTAGTATGATATCAGGTGTGTTTCTTAAGTGAAACTTTGTTCCCGATCAAGTTGTATAGTCCAATAATTGTTTGATTATGTTATTTAACCATTGCACTTTTCATTTTTTATGCAGCACGCTTACAAAACATACACATATCAATATTTTCTACATACTTTCTTTCTTTAGCTTTCAATGTCTATCAATGCAATAAAATCATTTTATAGTAGTTGTATCCGGAAAACAAAATATGCACACAGTTGGCCATGCGTATTTTCAACATTAATCAAGGGGGTTTTGCCTTTGTTTTAAATTTAAAACATCAATAGTATTCTAATATCAACTCATCTGTTTATGATATAATTGAGTAAGTAATATACAAACCATTCACAATTGTGTTTATTTCTGTAGAAACCCTTAAGCTAGTTTTATTATTAGTTAAAGGTCAATACTGTGTCTTATATCAGCGCATATTGCTTTATAATGACTACGTCATTCATTCAAATTTATGATATAAACTTTTGCTAAGGAGGTATAATATGTTTTGTTATACCTTTAGCATTGAGAAAGTGTACATTTGTCGCGTAATGTGTCAAGTAATACTGTCTAAGAAAGGTTTGAATGATATTTATATAAACACAGTGTGTTTGATAACAGTGGAAAGACTTACAAGACATAAACGAAAATGATAAGAGTTTCATACCTCAAACTGGCGATTCACTTTATTTACATCATTTTGAATGTACATGGTGGTTTTGAAAGTACCACTCTTTGCATATGTGTGACTGAATGTTTGTGTGCCGCCGTTTGAAGTGATAGTATATGGAGTAGGTTCCCCGATTCCTGTTCCATCTCCGTAATCAAACTTGACCTCAGCATCAGTGGGCATTATTGCTCCATTGTATGTCAGTATGAATGATGTTGAACCTGAGTAAAGACAAAAGTAACAACAACAGTTAATCAAAAGAGTAAAACTCAGGATTACAACACAACCTATACAAACAAACGGTAAAGTTAACCATTCATAAATTTGAGCATTAGATGATCCAGAATACAATCTCAATGTTCTAAGTATATGGAATATGAAGAAGTGTAACATAGCCTTCCTAATCGTATTAACTTTGCTTGGTCTGAAATTACCTCGCTACCCATTACTGCGGGCTCAACAGGAGAACTGAACAATTTAACCAGATATCTTAAAAAACGGTAATCAACTCTACAAAACCAAAATTATCACATTCCATTTGAATGTCAGAAGACTGATACAAAAACAATTTACCTTCTTTTTTTTACTTTCTACTGTTCTTAATGCTTATAATCAATGTCAAATCTGCTGGCTTTTGAAAAGGAAGGTTTTATTTGGCCAAGCTACTAAATAACATATCTCTTAAACAAATTGACTCATGTACAATGTTAAATACTGTTTATACTAAGTAGAGTCAATCTGTTAACACAACTACTCGAGCCTCATCATTATTAAAAAACAAATTCTCTATGTCATTTAGGTGGCCAAGAAAACAATTTTTTGAAATATAATCCAAATATATGCTTGTTGGTACTTCACGGTACTTGAATGGCAGATCTTGCAAAGACGAATTCAACATCAAGCGGTATGCAAATAAGCGAAGTATAAGGCTAGCATTGGAATCCTATGTCATTGTTTTTCAGCCTCCCTTGGTTTGGAAACCACTGAATTCTTTCAAAAGCGATCCCGATATATCTGAGTGAGTTCTTCCTTTCAATATAGACATTGTTTATTGAGATCTGTGGCATATTGTTTTCTCGCATTCATCTGTTGAGGAAGCACGGTAGAGTGCTTGCTTTTCCAATGAGAAGTTCTTGACTGCTTTCATGGCACCATATTCATATTCTATTCATATCTGCCTGCATGCTTGCTACAACCTCTGCACATATTCTGCCAACACTTTAAACTAGGACAACATCTGAAAAAACAGTCCCTCCAGACAAATCTAGCTGGTTAGCTGTGACACCCATTTTACGGGGGGGGGGGGGGTATATCAAGAAATTATTCATAATATTTTATTCACCCATCACCATTACAACAAACGACTGAAGAGTAACACACACAAAACTCAACGGTGACGCCTTGTTCTGTACCACTTTGTTTAGTCTCAAGCAAAAGAAAGTTTTGATGTTGTTCATCAACAAAGTCATAATGCGTATTTTTTCCTTCCTGTCTCTACTTTTAATTTTAATTGTAGGACCTAAGTCAGGAGACTTTTCCTGGTTCAAATATTTGCATGACTCACATAATTGGTTACGTATCGATGTTCAGATATACCGTTGTTTAGATGTACCGATGTTCAGATGTACTGATGTTCATATTTAGCGATGTTCGAAAATGTATCGATGTTCAGAAACAAGTGTACCGATGTTCAGAAAAAAGAATTTAGTCAGGGGAAGTATTTAACTGACTTTAGCACGCATCCCCCTCCAATAAGAGTAGTAAATAAGGTTTTTTAGGTTGTTTAAGTCTTTTGTAAGGTTTTTAAAGGTTTTTCTTTTCAATGGTTTCAAAGGTTTCAAGGGGTTTTTCAAGGTTTATCAAGGTTTTAAGTGTTTTTAAGGTTGCAATGTTTTTTTTACGATTTTTCGAGGTTTTTCTTTTCAAAGTTTTCAAAGGTTTGAATGGTTTCCAAGATTTTCGAGGTTTTTAAGGGTTATCAGAGTTAACTGACTATCTAAACAGATGGTGATGTATAACACTGTCAAACGCCTCGCTATAGTCGATGAATGTGATATTTTCTCTATCTTAGCTGTTTCTGATTATTTTCTATCAGAATCTGCAATGCACAAGTAAGTAGTTTCTCTTTTTAATCTGTATCCTACTTGCATGCTGTGAACTCCTCTTCCCCCTTTATCTCAATTTGTTAAAAGGATGAAAGCAGGATCTTGCTTGCTTAACTAGGCAAAAAATCCTCAAACAAAATACCCCTATACCCCTGCAAAAAACTAAAACAAAAGTATAGTTCTTGTTTGTTTGCATTTGATTGTCTCGTTCGCACGCTTTTTTTTAAACTCGGACGGATTCAACTTGGCTAAGAGCGAACCATTTTGACTGATTTTACGTTAGCCAACTACTTTACACTCTTATGTTTTAACGTGTCTATGCGACCGTCCACCTATTGGGTAGCAGCTATATGACTTCAGAAGTTACTCTGATATTCATACTGCCAGAGTAACAGTTGGGGAAGTATAGTGATAATTTCAGAAGGAAAGAATCAAGCGACAAAAAATGAAGTTTTATTTTCTGATTCAATATTCCAGATTTTTTAAACACTAAGTAGATTTGGCAGAGATGTATATTTTCAAATCACCCAAAAATTGTATAATTTCAACTAAAACTGGATTTTAATATTATTATGATCATCTTTAATTTGGAATCAACTGGTTTGCCTTTACTTGTGTTTTTTTAGGTAAAATAACACTGTAATTTGTGATAAATAACTTACTGCCTAAGGAGGCAACTGCTGGTGGGTTGACCACAACATCAGAGTCAACGATTCTATTTATAACTTCCACAGACATACTGGCCTCTTCTGTTTCTAGAGGTGTCACAGCTGTCACTTTTACTGTATATGTTGTCTTGGAATTGTAAGTAATTGTCTGAGTGGTACAACTATTCCTACCTTCTCCTGGAACGAATAATGAACATTATTAAGCAATGTTTGAACACAAAACAACTTAACACAACATTTTCAAAAAAACTAATTTATTTGAATTTAGAAAAGGGAATATTTAACGGGATTTAAAGATTTCTCAAAGTTGCCATTGTACTCCATTGCATCGGGAAAAGGCTTTAACAAGGGTTATGCAATTACAATTGCACCAAAGGAGAGCCCAAAATAAGGCATGACATAAGGTTTATGTTAACCCTGTGCACTGTGCAGTAGAATCCTGTTAATCTAAATTGCTAAAACCAACCGAGGGGCATCGAATTTTTGATAGTTTGTATTTTGAATGACTTTAATACAGACAGGGTAAATTGGAACTTCTACATGTGCTTCAAACTATCAAGTTGTTGCTGGTTTGTACTGTCATTATCTCTCCGAGCTGGCTAAAATAAGTGCAAACACGGGAGTTAGGTAGAATTGTTTTTTAGTATTCAACGTAATCGTTCGTATATCAGTCATTATTGCTCAATGTACATGATCGATATTGATGAACAATAATCAATAATTATACCAAATTGTCCTCTCTTACTGGATAAGGATTTCAAAATATCGATATATTTAGCGTATTATGGATTATTTTTTATTTAGCAAAGAGGGCGGTCGAAATTTGTTCCTTTACTTTGCATTATCAAGTATTCTTATTAAACGAATTGATTTTATCCGGATTCTACTAAAGCAAAATAAGATGCTGGTTGAAATACATTTAGCTATGATAATTAAAAAAAATGAAATCATAACCAGGCACCGTAAAATAAATGAGTACTGAATGAAAACTGTAAACTTCATGACATGTATATCATGCTACCAGAATATAGAAAAAGTAAGACTATATCCTACCTTCTCTTTGGACAGATCTTGTTGTCCCATCACCAAAGTCAAATGTCAGATTGCAGAGTTTGCCGTGTGGACCACGGTCAAGACAAAATATTACATCAAACGGCATTCCAACAGCAGCTTTGGTGAACTTTTGTTGAAAATGTGGGTTGTCAATTTTTTCCACTACGATGATTGTCTAATAATATACAATGAAATTAAATCAACGGAATATATTTAGATAAATATATGTTACTTTTATTGAGATATGAAAATCACTTGTTATAATTATAATACTGACTGCGGGAGCTCTGTAGACCAACATGTCTGCTTACCTGCGCACCACTCAGATATCTTGATCTCGATTCCTGGGATGTACAACCGAGTATTTTAGCTTTAATCCTGAATACTCGTAGAGTAAATGTAGGTAATTCCTAAAAAAAAAACTCAGACTTTTGGGACATGTTTTAAACCGAATTTGATCTGTGAGCACCATCAGGGGGAAGGGGCGTAGAGCCTTGGGCAAACTATTCCTGTATTCAGAAATAACTGATTAATTCAAGGAATCCAACTTTAGATTTTTGTTTGTTTGTATCGTTCGCCTGCTTTCAACTCAGACAGAATCAACTTGGTCAAGAGCAAACCAAGAGGACTGATTTTGCGTTAGCCGACTGCTCTACACTCTCATATTTTCACATTTTGGTGCGTCCCTCAACCCAGAGACTGGCGGCTATCCGACTTCGGAAGGTACCCTAGATATTTATACTGCCAAAGTTACAGTTGACAAATATGACATCAGAAAAGAATACAACAATACAGGCCCGATATAGCCATATCCAACAATTTACTTTTGCCTACGGAGAAGACGTCGGTTCTATACTTAAGAAAAGAAGCCATAACCTCAGGCTACAACTTTAGATAAAAATCATGACGCAGGAAACTTTTCACTTTACTGCATTTATGAAAATAATGATTGATGTTAAAGAAAAATACTTTTCACAAAATGTAGATCCTGGCAAACCTTGACGGGCATTGTCTTTCACTTAGATAGCAATATTAAAACTAACTCGATGATAAATTATCCATTGGTGTCTATTAGTTTTAAAAAATGTACCTCATTACAAGTCTTTTTGCCAAACATGTTCTCCAGTTTAACAACAACATTGTACTCTCCTGTATCTCCATACTCGTGAGTGATGAGCTTGTTTATCACGTCGTTCAAATCCAACTGAGGAGCAATGTAATACATTTTTCTTGTTAATTCATATATCTAAATGTGCATGTTTTAAGGCGTTAATAATTTATAGCCAAGGAGTATAAGTACAGTTACCGAATTGTTTGTGACGTATCGCTATTTTCTATTTTTTAAAGAAGGCATTTTATATTAAAGTTTTAGCATATTGATCTATTGATACCAAATTGATAATTTATAGTCTCAAGATAATCTTTTTTATTTCAAATACCAATATTACTCAGTGAGCTTCTAAATCACGTGACTGCTGACTGCTAACGCAATCTGCTTTGAAGAAGGAAATAATTCAATTTGAGATAACAATCAAATCAATTATATCAAGTTTAGAAGATATCAAAGATATGGAAACATACTGTTTTAGTTAACAGTTTGAAAGCATTTCAAAAATCAAAAAGCCTCAAAATATCATGAATTACGTAAGAAAAAAAATATATTTGAAAGCTTACGGAAACATCCGTGTTTGGTAGCCCACCCCAATTCACGGTTAATGTTACGTCACTTGGTACTTTGTCTGCCTTCAGTTGGAGGTTACCAATTGCAGGTGGGTTGTAGAGTGTGTACATGGCTGAAGAACAATTGACTGCGTCGACACTAAGAAAGACCTTGACTTTAGTTGTCTCACTGTAAGTTCCTGAAAGAAATATTACAGCTCAATTAATTGATAGTTCATGCACTGTATATAGCATGTGCATATGTGTGAATAATAAATCTTACCTGGCATATAAGTCGAATCACTGTTGTTGTTTTAAATGACGATGATATGTGTGTTTAAATTGAACACATAACGTGGTGGAAAGATTGGTTAACAAAAGACTTCTGGGTCGCTTTGAGGTTAAAACCTCTCAGCAACACCGTTCTTTAAAAATAAGAAAGCATTTCATTACGAAGCCCAAATATCAGCATAATTACATTGCATACGAAAGAAATAATGCTTATCAAAAGAACAAAAAGTTGTTTTAACTTTTAAAAAATCTTTTTAAGGCCCTGGATAAGCTGTGCAAGGACAGATTGCTTCTCAAACACCTTAAAAATGAAACCAAATGCATCATGTTTATATATATAATTGATTTCATACAGCTTTGCACAGCAACAGTTTTAACAAGAATATCAGCCAATGTCATTTTTAAACATAATTGCGATAATCACGAGTGTTATCTCACTCATACTCTTCCTTCTCTACTTTGATGACATAATAAGATCAGTGTATAAAGCATTAAATGATGATTAAAACATAATATGAATCAACCACTTTAAGTATCAAGTTATAAGAAGCTAATGACCAGTCAAAGAATAGGCCTTGAAAGTGTCTGTGGAGAGCAACACAAACAAAACAGTTATACTTATAGCTTGTTTCTCACGATTAACTCAAGTAAATAAACTCAAGCTGAACATCAATGGGCAAAAGCTACATCAAGTTATCTCCGCTTATCATCATGCAGATCTAGACAAGTAAAAAGCCTAAAAGATTGAAATCCTACTTTTCAACAGACATGTTTAATTTCAAAACCTTATTAATTGTAAAGTTGTGTTCAAAGTTTTCACTAAGGTACCCAAACAAGTTGAAAGAGTAGCGCTTTTCTCTTAAATGTTAGGCCAGGCTGTAGCTTTACCTCAAACCATTACAAATCAAAATGTTGCTGCTTGACAACTGAACTATCAATGTAAATAAATGGCGTAAAAACGATTAAGGCATTTTGTTATTGTACAATTTCAATGTCATTTTATAACTAAAAGATCGCATATCAATAATATTCCTAGTCAAATAATATGTGTTTGAACCTTCAATATTGGAAAATGTAGCTTTTATTGTGAATATTCCACCATCTGTGAAGCTGTGTTGAAATGTTTGAGGGGAACCCCATTCGTTTCCACCAGGCTGTTTGTAGCTGTCTGTTTTTCCATCACCATAATCGATATCTACTGTTATATCTCTTCCTGAATCAGCATTGACAGTGAAAACAATTGGAGTGTGACTGAAGGAAGAAACAAAAGACAAATGAAAACATTATCATATTCTTTCTCACAAGAATACACTTGTTTGTTTGTTTGTTTGTATGTTACGGTATGTCGGATATTCTCAAGCGATTTACACCATGCCATGCTTTATTATCTTAGCAACAAGTTAGGGGGATATCTGAATTATATTTATTACTCAGTTCTAATGACTAGTAGAAATACAGACTCGTAAAGACGCATGGTGTTAATCAATTACCCTATCAGTCTTTGAAAAAAGATCAAAGATCTGACCAGGTAGGCAACAAAGTGTGATGCCGTTCAAGTCTGTTCAGTAAGATAAGTCACCGTCTCTTCCAAGTTTTACAATACGGTAAGTACAACTAATGCTGATCTGTCTATAAAGTTGTAACTTGCTTATTACCTTTTTTATTACCCACTCAAACAGTTATTTCTCTCATTGCTAAGCATTAGTGGCTTAGCTGCGTGGAATTAAAATTATATTCTTTTTATTCAATTCATTGAAGGTATTCAACTTCGACATACATTTAAGGAACGTCCAGCTGACGACTTCTTTGTTTTCATTTCCATTGTATGGGGAAAAAGGGCAAAAGATATGTAACAAGTTCGGAAAATATTTACCTCCCTGTTTTGCGGTATTGGTTTGTAATAAACCACTGAATGTTAATGACTGTGTTTTAGCTGAGCTTTTGCAAAACTGTTTTGTCAGTGTTCTGAATTTTTGTATAGATTGATTTCATTTTCCATACAATTGATACACGATGTGTTATAGAATAAGATTTGTTCGTAATAAATCAAGAGACTCAAAATCCCATATTTGAGACAAAAATCTTAACGGTCCACCTGTTGTTTTTTTGTTTTTATCGAAATGTGACCCTGTGTACAAGAGTTCTATGGTATCTGTATGTTGTTTACAAAGATAAAGAACACTTGTCTCTGTTGATGGTAGCAGTATTCTCTAATGTTCTTACTGTTTCCAGTATTATGTATGCATTAGTTCCAATTCTTTGGCAAGCATATCATCTGAAGAACTTATTTATATTCATTGAGTTTGAAATTCATGGCTCCTGAAAAAAGGCTTGCTATGTGCCAGATACATAGCAACAACTTATCATGCAATATTGTCATACAATTAACAATTTTAAAAATAACGCTACACCACAAATTCCATGATGTGTAGATTTCTTTATTCTCTTTAATCATTTCATAATTACCTTGAACAGTTATACTCTGGCGTTGTCACAGTAGGATTTACAATCTTTGACCAAATCTTGAAGTCAGTGGTTATACTTTTAGAGCTGACAAGGTTAGTTGCAGATATATTGAGAGGCACATTGGCATAGTCCTGACCACTCAGCAAGGAAGATCTCCACTTGTACTTCGAGGGACTTGAGTAGACTATCAAAGATAATCAAAAGTTTTGACAAAAAGACACAATAATAATAATAATGATGACGAAATATATATTATTCAAACCTAAAAACCAATAATATGAAGCAGTGTTTTATGTGAGTCGTTGTAAATTCCAAATGGAACTTCTGAAAAATAAAGCAAAATAAGAGGCTTTATGTTACTATAAATGATTAGCACATTTCTATAAACACCAATAACTAACAGACAAAAAACCGATTGTCCATAGTTTTATCTGATTCATATAGTTGAGTACTTACTCTTCATGAATCCAAATTCTAAGGTACGACCATTTTAAAATGTCTCGAAACCGATGATGAAAGGATCAAAATAAAACCATAACTCAGAAATATAATGATAGCACTCTTGGCGATACCTTTCATTTGAAATAATTCCTGATTATTAGGTTCATGATTTCTTGAATATTGGTCATCGGTATTGACCGTACGTGTAATTAGTAATACGGAGAACTTATAAATCTGTTTTCAGGATGCACTAAGGAACATAAAACTCATATGTTGTAAAATTCGGGAGAGGGGTTTGCAATAAACAGACAGCTGTCTAATTAAAAGAAAGTCTATGTCAAAATTTTCGAAAGCTTCATTAAAGTCGACATTTTCCAAGACCACAATTATATTGTGACGAGTGGTATATTCTGGTATTTCTGTCTGTGTATCTGTCTATATGTCACGATTTACATCATAGCTTGATTTTGGAAAATTCACTGATTACATTTAAAATATGTTTGAACATTTGTCTGAGTTATGGTTTTGTTGACTTTTTAAAATATGTTTTATTTTTATTTTGCAAACACGCTGTGGTCACATCTTCAAAGGTAAGAATCTGAAATCTTGCAAATAGGTTTTTTTAGTTAACTTCTAACTGCTTTCTCAAATACAAAGTTTTTAAAATGTTGACATCGTTATTGCCAATTTCGTTTATTGCTATATGTATTTGTTACTTTTTGCAAAAACGCTGTTGTCACATAGTCGACATTTTTAATTTGATATATTGTACACAGGCTTCCTGAAATTTGTTATCTCAATTTTTGAAAAGATATAATTTTTGACATATTTTTTTCCCCTTTTATGATTTTATGTATGTCCTTCACGCAGCGGACAGATCTTTAAAAGTAGGACCCTAAAATATTGCACATAGGCTCTTCTAGTGACCTCGTCTAAACTAATTTCTCAATTTTTGAATCCTTGTTGTCAGATTTATTGCCCTTGGTTTCGTCCTTATTCTTTTGTTAATGTTGCGAACACGCTGTGGTCTCATCGTTAAAGGTAGAAATATGAAGTTTTGCACATACGCTCTTCTAATGAACTTATAGGAAAAGTCCCAATTTTTTGAAAAATCTTTTTTTACCGAGGTATGGCCCATTAGAGATTTTGCGAACACGTTTTGCTCACATTGTAGAAAATAGAATTTGAATTATTGGACAGCTTTTTTATTGGTTCTCTTAAGACTGTTGTACTTGAACTTGAAAAATACTTGTCTCTGATGGTTGTGGTTGACTCATTGTATATCTGAATTCCATCTATTCCCCAGTTCTATAATCTGACTAGTAGAAAGACAGAGTCGTAAAGATGCAGCGTATTATTCATGCACCTTATCAGCCTTTAATCAAAAACTTCAAAAGATCTGACCTTTAATCAAAATCTTCTAAAGATCTGACCTGAAAGCGAACGATTTGTGATGCCGTTCAGGTTTATTTCAGTCACCGTCGTTTCTAAGTTTTACAATTAGATACGTTTCACGAAGAACTAATGCTGTTTCTGTCTCACATATCTTCTTTACTGTGTCTATACTGTAAGTTGATCTAAGAACTAGTCAAGCCCTATCTTGTTTAGCATGTGTGGGGGTGCTTCATTCAATCATCCTGCTTTACCGCGTTATATGGCTTTTTTTGAAGTACGTATACACTCGAATCTGTCCCAACGACTAAGCGTTTACAGTGTCCACAAACTATGCTCGATGGCAATAGTTTTTTACTCTTTTCTCAACTTGTTAAAGACAACTAATGGCCGTTCTTGTCTTACGTAACCATCACCACACCTACAAAATAACCAAACCATTCACTCACTTTTCCCAACAGCCTTAATCACAACCATACATTGGAAACCATGTTCAATAAACTAGGTAGCACTACAATTTGTTTCAACCATAAAAGATAATTTTACTTCATATTTCTGACTTTGCTGATTGATACATAATAACACCACTGAAGGGAAAAATATGTCGAACCCTTCTTGATATAAACTAAAACTTATGGTGATATATATAGAGAGAAAATTAGAAATATCACTAAGAACAATGAGATCTTGAAACTTGAAAAGCTACGACAGTATGGCATTCGCACAAATAACCTGTTAAACAGTTTTTGTCCAGTCGAATATATCTAATCAATAACTAATTGTTCCAATAACTACATCACATGGTTTCACTTTTAAAATTGTTGTGTAATTTAAGGTGCTTTTTTAAAAGAATACAATAAGTTAACTGGGCTCCAAAAGTAATTTCGTCCCCTTGTATATAATAAGAAAAGCATAATCTATTAATACCTTACAAAAATGTGTTTTATTCTATTGGCAATTTTATTTTACATTTGAGTGAATTGTGTGAATGCCTTCAAATATCGCTTACAAAGGGCAGTAAATCTGTAATGATAAAAGTATATAAAAACAAAAAATATATTCTGTCAGACAAAAATCTAATCGTTTAAAGCATATATGTATTAACCGTAATTTGTTCTGATTACTGTCAAAAAACAATATTATTATGGAGTTACTAGCCTATGTGAATGATATTTTTCAATGATCTTAACACGGTTCACTTTGATGTATCATAAAAACTCGATTAAGTATTCAAAAAATATCCTGTCCTGAACTATATACCATAGGGGTAACAGAACTTTTGGAACGCAGTATAATTGAGAATTATATAAAGTTATCTAAGCTTGCAAGAAATACTAATACTTATACTAAGACATTCAATTAAAAGAATGATATTTTGAAACTGAAAACAAAAACTGGAACTTACACACAGAATTTCCATCATATGTGACAACAAATGTAACGTCTGTGCCAGCTGTCACCTCCCACTCTATGTAGTAATCAGTGAATTTGTTCGCACCTTTCTTCACCAGCTTAAGATCGGTAATTGGCTCCTGGACAACTGACTTGAAAACAAGATGAGAAATCAACACACGGAATGAAATATCAATGACAATGCTACTCAGATAAGTAAACGTTCTGCGACACGGGTATGGTAGGGTGAATCACTAATCGTACAGCCTACCTAGTCACACTATACTGACAACATGCTGACCAGACTTAGCACACATCTCTACATTTCGATTGGCTTACATGTTGAGCAGGTCTTAGGTAGGAGCTGGGAAGGTTTTCAAACATACGATCTTCCGCTTCTTAGGTGGACGCCTAAATTATTTTGCCACCAGGGCTCTTTAACACTGACTAGTGTTCTTATTTATTAAAAAAAAAGAACGCGTTCCTTTTTTATCAGTGCATATCATGTAATGACAAATATCAGATAGTCTCTAATCTTTTGCAACTGAGACAAAGACTTAATTTACATATCATGCTTAGTGCAAAAAATAGAGAATCTGAACACCTTCATAAAGGTACGACAATGAAACTTGGTATGAAAATTCTTAATTTCTTTAGTGAACTCTTGTTCCCGATCAAGGTGTCCAGTACAATCATTGTTTTTTCATGTTGTGAAAACATAGTGCTTTTCACTTATTTCCAACAGGACTCCAAAACATACTCATCTCAACATCTACTACTCACTAACTTTCTGTAACTTTCAGTGTCTGTCAATGTAAAATAATAATCATAATAGGTGAATCCATGTCACCAAAGATACACAAAGTAGTGTCAACTCATCAATTTTAACATGATTGTGATGAAGTCTGTACTATACAAACCCTGCATAATTAAGTTTATTTAATAGAAACCACTAAGTTAATTTAATAATTACCTAAAGGTCAGCCCTGTGTCTGAAATCAACACATACTACTATATCATGACTATATTATTTTTTCATATTCCTCATTTGATTGTTGCTAAAGAAGTATGAAATTGTAAGTTCTCAACATGCTTTACTATATCTTAAGCATTAAAAAGTGTCGATTTTTCGAAAAAGGATACAAATCTTAAAACATCTAATCTTCAAACAATTAAAACAAGAAGTTTTAGGAACAAATCAAATATTTGCAATATTTCGACAAGATCAAAATGAAGGTTACTCACACTAGTAGCGAAAGGGATTTTAAAAAGACATGAGAGGTAAGATCTAATGGGGGGATTGCACAATTTAGCCGTGGTAAAAATAAAAACAAGTTTGTCGTGACACTCTTTGACCCTCGGGTGATAGAAAGTGAAGTAAATTTATGCTTACAAAGAACACAGTTTTGTTCCACGCACACAATTATATTGTGTAGTGGTATGTGATCATCTTGTCTGTCTGTCTGTCTGTCTATCTGTCTGTCTGTCTGTCTGTCTGTCTGTCTGTCTGTCTGTCTGTCTGTCTGTCTGTCTGTCTGTCTGTCTATCTGTCTGTCTGTCTGTCTGTCTGTCTGTCTGTCTGTCTGTCTGTCTGTCTGTTTACGCGATAACTTGAGTAATTTGTTTGGATCGCTTTCATTTTTGAAAGGATGATAGAGACTAAAAATATAATTTCTGCTATTTAAATCCATGAATATTTGTGAAAAATTAAGTTATGGTCTTTTTTGACTTTTTTCCTATATGTTCTTTGTTAATTTGGCAAAAACACGCTGTGGTCACAACTTCAGAGTTAAGAATCTGAAATTCCCCAAAGAGGCTCTTTTAGTGACTATCTAAAACCAGGTTTCACAATTTTTTAATAACCAATTTAACAACAGAGTTATGACCCCTTTGAGTATTTTGCTATATGTCTTTGTTATTTTTTGCGAACACGCTGTGATCCAATCGTTAAAGATAGAAATCTGATTTTTTTGTACAGAGCCCTAATTCACTGAAATTTGTTCAGATAAGTATTGTTTTTTGTGTGTATTGAATGTGTCTACTCTGACAATGCACACGGTACGGTACATAACTATTTAAGGCGTTGCTATATAGCGTGTAAACTTTAGGCAATTTTTTGATGATATGTTGGTATCTAGTGGATACAACAGTAAACGCGTGTGATTTAAAAATATTGCTGTAAAAAGAAATAATGCCCATCCTGCTTTGTCAAAAGTGCAAAATCGAATTATTGCACCAATTACTCCCACGCAAGCAACAAAACGTCTAGCAATCATGCCTATACAACTTTAAGCTATACGTATTTTAACTAAGGGCAAAAACCCTAAAAGTTTTTAACTTTATACGCTCCCAACAGCAAGTTTTAGATGTATTTACACAAAAACAAAACATTGAAGTCTAAAGAAGTGTGTAAACTTTGACATACAAATTTAAAATGGTGTGATTCTTTTGCAGTTGAATATACGTCCGTGCATTTCTCTTTAACAAAATGCATTTGTTTCTATTAACTCGTGCAACCATGCATGTATAGGCGTAATCATTTTGAAGTGCAATAATCAATTACTATGTTTACCCGCAATCTAAACATTTTAAGATGTTGTCCATGACAATCGTTCTTCATGATAATAAAGGATTAGGAGCATTTGGATTGGAAAAAGATACATTCTTAACCAACTAAATTCATCCAAAACTTTACAATTCCAATGATAAAACTGTGATCACGTGTCTTTGGTTTTTATATTCTGCTGGCCTCGTTGTGAGTATTGAGTATACACGTGAGATAATTCTAAACGCATGTGAACCTCCTGTTTTCAATGTTTGTGATATTGAAATTCAAATAAATGTGGGCGAATGTAATGACATTCTTTTTTATGCAAAAAGACTAAAATAATAATTTGGAAACCTGTCATGAAAATACTCCCACGGCAATGTCAACAAAAATCCTGATAAACTCACAATTCATTAGTTTTAATTTCTGTGAGTATATACAAAATTGAAAACTAATGAAGTGTGAGTTCATCAGTATTTTTGTTGATATTGCCGTGGGAGACAATCACTTGTTATCCTCTTATGGGTATTACATGACCTTAACCTTGAGTGGAGGAGTTGATTACTTTGATGTTTTGAATTTATTAACGTGGGTTGACCAACTCACTACATTTCAAATTGAAATGTTAAGAAAATCTTTGTCATATTCTTTGGATACAAAGCATTGTTGATTTGATCCACAAATGACTGATATTATGATCCCCAGCGTTTAAGAAACACAAGTGTACACATTAAAAAAAATACAGGGGCTCAGTAGAACTGACCGATGGTCAAGACTGGAATGTGAAGATATTTTGTATTTTAAAGTAATTCTGAGTAATTTGTCAACACATTAACGCCATGGAAACTATCAGCGTTGTAACGAATTCATAGCATTAAATCATAGTTAATTGTATGTATGACACAAATAATTTTATATTTAGATTTAGAACATTATCATATTGCAAAAGATCATCACATTCATCCTTTTTCTCTCTGTCTGGTTCACAATATGTATTCTTGCGCCTACTAATGCGTACTTGCGGGTACCTGACTTATAGGCTCTGTAAGTTTACTAAGGCTGGCGCCTAACCGGCTGACTCCTTGTATACGCTGTATGCGAATGTCTTTATGTCTTACTAAGGTTACTCGGTCGATTCCTTGTATACTACGAATGTGCATGTGCGTCTCCGACCTGCTTGTCAGGGGTAATATATGTAAAGCGCTTTGAGCTTAATCCAAAGGAAAAGCGCTATATAAGTGTCATTATTATCATTATTACTAAGATAAGAAGAGAACTACCGATTGGTCCTCCCCCATTATCCACCTGAGTGGCTTCTATGTTTAAAACCATTACATTGTTTTAACACATGTAATAAAGCTGATGAGAAACTCTTTAAAATAAGTTATTACGCTGATTCTATGTAAGGTGTATGGTACAGAAGGGTCTAATTGGATACTTCGATATTAGTAAGTAGTAACAGGGTTTAAGTCTCAAGAGACATTTGTTCATCGACGTCTCATTTTCTATGCATAAGAAATCAAATATATTTTCTAATTACAAACTAAAATAGACAATCTAAAGTATTCTTTTTCTTAATAATGAAAGTTAAGTAAATCATCGGTGTCACAAAAATATATCCCTATACAATTAGAACATATATATTAAATTGGGTGGACCGTGTGGATTTTCTTCATATCTGTCATATCATAAACACAATCCTGATTAAACATGGATAAATAGCGAGGTAAAGTTTCTTCGAGAAAAAGGTTGTCCAAAAAGACAGTATCTAAAAGTTGGATTGGAATCATTTCGAAGATGAGACTGAATGTGTTTATAAATGGAAACATACAACTTAACGTACATGGATTTGTCAACAAATCTACACTAAAATCACTTATCATTTAGTAACTAGTTGGCAAAACAGAAATAAATCTTTACGTTAAATAGGGTGGAGCGTATGGAGTTTCAAATGTTGATTAATGCTGTACCATGTATCTCTTAACAAACCTTAAAGTTCTTTAAAAGCCAAGTAA
>JAUUEB010482728.1:257-11035 GCA_032362205.1 Clione limacina | reverse complement strand
ACACAGTTACACCAAAAGCTTAACTCCACAACGGGTATTATTAGTACTCATTGCCAAAGTTAAGGTCGATTGAGTCAAAACTGTGGCTGTCATTCCAATACATGCACATATTCTACAATGTGCATTCTTGAGATGGTCTTTGGCCCATTTGTTTGTATTTCCTCAATCCAATTGTCTCGTCATATGAATAGTTGCAATAAAAGAACGCAATGTTTTCAATTTTTATCATTCTAAAAGTTTAAAATAAAAACAAAGTTGCATGTAAAAAAGTACACGAAAAAAATGGAAAATGAGTAAAACAGTTCATAACATCATTCAGCCGAAGAAGCTCGGTGGAAGACGAGTGAAAGCTCCTGGGGACTTTCAATTTTTTCACCTCGAAGGTAAATGGATTCAAAATCATTCTGATTATGAGTAAAAAAAAACACTTTCGAAACTGCCCTCGCACACTCTTAACCCGTCAACGTACGATCGAATCTTGCAGCAGTGTCTAGTATCTGAATCTGCGTTTATTAACCCGGATGTTTTATTGACAGACCAGAGTTGTCAATAGTTCACCCTAGCTTGATTACTCGTGAATGGTGCGTCATCACGTATTCTTGGATACAACGTACATGTTACAGGGACAACATTGAAAAATATGCTCACGGGTCTTTAAAAGGATGCTGGTCTGCGTGAAGCAGTTCAGAAAATCATTCAATTATAACATTTACTATATTCCACCTTAACGGAAACGAACGAATTAAAATTGTCTTTTCCCAAGCATGGTACCTTATTTACATCGGTTGTTATAATATTGTATACAATTTGACATTACAATGCACTATGTTTTTGTTTCTTTTAGGTCAGCCAGACAATCGAAGACCAGGGGAAGACTGTGTCCACACCTGGAAAAATAAGGAACTCAATGACGTCAGGTGTCACCTTAAGTATATTTCTGTCTGTCAGAAAGGTGAGATTGACTAAATTTTAGAGTAAACAACAAGGTTATATTTTCATTTTAATGCATTATTGCTATCAAACACTATAAATGATAAGCTGAATAGTTCTAACATGGCTAGCGGGGTCATATTTTCCATCCCAATAATTCCCAATGAATATTGTTGTAAGAAAACAGTAAAATAAGTAATAACAACTTGAAAATGGGTTTTATTCAATTTACAGAACTCCTAGAAATATAAATGATTTTCAAAATGTCTTGGCGGTATCCTTGAATCAGAAGCGATAGTGGTAGCCCATTGTATAACATCTAACGGACAAGCCACAATTATTACAAACCTTTTAATGGACTAGTAGATATAGAGTGTAACTTTCTCCTAACATTTAATTTGACGGACACGACACAGCTTGAATGAACCTCGTTTACCATTCAAAAAAAGATTAGAGGTAACCATCTTCTACATTTTGCTGACAAGATAAATATTATATAATATATAGGTACTTTCGTTCTAGAATCTGTCCTTATTTTCTCCATTTTCTTCAATAGACTTAATAACCACAACTACAAAACCAGCACCATTACCTACAGAACCAGCAACAACAACTAGTGCACCAACTACAACTAGAGCACCAACTACAACTAGAGCACCAACTACAACTAGAGCACCAACTACAACTAGAGCACCAATTACAACTAGAGCACCAACTACAACTAGAGCACCAACAACAACTAGAGCACCAACAACGACAGAAGGTAACTTATTTAGTAAAAAATAATTTCACCTTATTCTATGTTTTCCTTTATATTCTGAAAGCTTTCCATGGCTATATTTTGTTTTAAAGACTTGACTGAAATTGTTTCAGGTCCAGTAGCTATACGTTACATGAGATTATGTAGACATTAAACTTTCGATAAAATTTACAATTTCTACAATATTTTAAAAGTAAACATCTTTCCTTTTTCCTTTTCATATTTTTCTGTATATTTTGTTTCGCGTTCGTCGACTTGTTCTGCCAAGGGGTTTCTTGATTTTGCTTTTGAAAACCAGATTACACAATGAAGTGACATTTTGTGAGATGTCTCCTGCCTAAGCTATAATTTAACTTAAGCTACATCCTTGGATTATATATCGATGACGTTGGATCATTTTGAAAACTACGTAATTTTGTCATGGTAAAACGAGAAATACAAATACAAATAATAGTAATAACATAGAGCACGCACATAGTGCACTTTCCAAAGTCAGTGACGTGTTAAATGCGTTTTAAAATATATAACCTTGAGAGACAACGAAGATACAGATATACATTCAGAACACAAAAACATTCACTTCCACGAAAACACACAATGATGATTCAGAGTATTCATAGTCAGCCGGTCAACGGACAGCAAGTACATTTAACACAGCCTACATGGCGTGTTCCCATTTGTACTTCTTGGTGAACAGGCGAAAACACGATAGCAATTTTTTCACCATGAAAAATGTGTCCCATTTTGGGGGTCGAACCAACAACGCTTTAAGACGGCTGGGTCTTTAATCCGACGTCCTAACCACTCGGCTATTGCCCTACACCATGAACCAATTCACCAAGCTATTCAGAAAACCCAACTATCTCTAAAAGCAATAACAAATGTATACAGTTTGACACATATATGTCACTTAATATGTATAGATAAATATATACTTTTTTGTTTACTCACATAAAAGCGTAATAAGTCTTCACAAAATCATTTTATTTGTTAGTTTGAATATATTCAAAAACAATTTAAATCTCTTGTTCTTTCGGATATTAAGAAAATAAAAAAGTGAATGCACATTTTTATTTTTCGCCTCCTTTTTTCGCAGCTGGCCCAGTTACCATGTTTGTAAGTATAATATTATATATTAGTGGCTTAGTATCCGGTTTACCCGGGATGGATACACAAAGAAAGAAAAAAAAGAACACGCTGACTTTTTACAACCACGTAGACATATCTCTCTCTCTTCCCCACTATGCACAAATATGCCCCCAATCCGCTTTAAAAATCACAGTTTTTGACCAACCTGTATATCAGACCTTTGCATTTTGTTTTCATTTAAGGCTAATAACTTTTCCTATATTAAACAGTTATTCACCAAAAGCTAAACTACAATTTTACTTATATGTACCAACAATTTGCTAACGTTTCAAGTGAATTGAGTTACAACTGTGACTGAAATCCCATTAAAAAAATACACAAATTTCCTTAATGGCGCGTATTTTACAGAGGAAATATAGTAAAACCTAGAAAAACTAAAAAGCTAATAACTTTTCTTATAGTCAACTGATTTTCACCAAAAGCTTAACCACACATCTGGTAATATCTACAAATATTTTGCCTAAGTTTAACATTTAAAACTGGCTGTAATCCTATTGCATATAAATTAATAAATAAAGAGACTTTAAGTTTTATTATGTTTATAAAAAGTGAACACACATATATTGTATTAAAGGATTGAGTGATTTTTTAAAGACGTATCTCCATAAAAAAATTAACAACACTTTCATTTTAAAAAAAACTAAATAATTCGCCGCCGACGTTCTGCTTTATTCCATTTGTTTTGATCCACCAATATACCTTTCTGACATGGCTGTATCTTGCATGTCAAATGAAAGTCCCACACACTCACATGTACAATAATAGAGATTGAATACATTACAAAGGCAGTGGATTGTTTCTATCTCTGACGAATTATTTGAAAGCATTTTTTATAGTGCTTAAATAATTCCACTATGCTTATTATTTATAAATAATATATTGTAATCTAATCAGAGACTGGATGCAAAGTATAACGGTCTATGTTTAAAAAAAAATGCAAATACTGAAAAAGCTTTATTGATAAGATTATAAAATGTTAAACAATAAGTGTCATGTTTGAAAATAAATTAGATAATTGTCACATGTTTAAAATTGCAGGTATAATTTTGGGGATATATCTAGCGGAATATTAAAATAAAATACTTTGAAATTAATTATTCACTTTTCCATTAGTAAGAAATGTTTAATAACTATGCTATGTAGTCGAAACTAAGCTTTGGTTCAATTATGTTCACAGGCACGACTTAACGGAAAGGTTGACTTTGACCGAAATTGGGTAGCTTACGAAGAAGGGTTTGGCAATTGTCAGACAGGAGACTGTTGGATTGGTCTCAGCACTCTTCATACATTGTGTATGAAGGTAAGAAATACATACTTCGTTAATTTAATTTAATTGCATTAATTTGAATTAATATATTTACTCAAAAGGAAAGAAAATTCAACCAACTGGTGTATCCTTCTCTAAAACAAATCATTCAATGGTTGGGTCAATACCAATACCTTATTTATACGTTCTAAGATATCCTAAGACGGATTTAACGCATCTGTTTGTCATTTTGCTATAGATTATTACATGCATGCGGTATTTGATGTTTTGATCAATTCTAAATTCAAAATTATAAAAGCGTCGCACCCATTATTTATTATAACGTATTTGGCAAACCAGTTTTGCACATAAGTCTTAATCTACCGATACATGTGAAGCGCTTTTAACTTGGTCCCACTAAGGGAAAGTGCTATAAAAGTTATTCTAGCTTTTTAAAATCACAGATTAGATCAAATTTGGTTGATTGGGGCAACAAGACATTTGTATAAACCATTTATCTGTAATTAATTTAATGAAATGCGAGTCCCTAACACTGCAGTGCTAGAAAAAGCATGCCTCCTAAGCATACATTAGCTACTCCGCAAGTGTCGCCTCAGCTTGATTGGCCACTTCTGTATGATGGGAGATGGTTGTATCCTGAAGGATATCAGGTTTGGTCAATGATCAAATGTTATCTGCAAACACTGAGTTTGTGATTTCCATGCAAACATTAGTCTAAATAGCTACACCAAGAAGTGTCCCAAAAGACAAAGGTGATCTTTATAAATGGACGTTTACCATTGTTTTATGAAAACTTATTTTGGCCTATACTGTATTACTTAATCTTGTAAACGGACCAACAAAATCTAAAACAAAATGACTCAATGAAAAAGAATATGTTGCTTACATCTTATATGGTATAAGAGAGGAGATTTCATTTTATAAATACAATTCTCTCTTTTTAGAGTATGGTATAAACATTACATTTTTCTTTTCTTTACAGAACTGCAAGCTCGCGGTCACCTTTAAGTACAAAGGAAAGAATTATCATTCCGACTACAAAACATTCAGGATTGGACCAAAAAGTGACAATTATCGATTGAAAATTGGTGGCCAAAGTGGAAATGTCGCTGATAATCTCGCAATAAATAACGGCATGCAATTCTCTACAAAAGACAGGGATAATGATAAATGGCGCAACAACTGTGCTAAGACCTTTACTGGGGGTTGGTGGTATAAAGGATGTCACTGGGCACACCCTACAGGCACTTGGGGGACTAAGGGCATGGGCAAAGGACTAGTCTGGAAGACTTTAACCACACAGGCGCATAGTGTGGCATTTATCACAATGAAAGTATCTACTGATGAATAACTGTGGAGCAATTAACCCAAATCAGACTAAGCACTTTCTTTAAGATACAGAGAGAAAGTAATTATATCACTAAATGAAATACAAAATAGTATATTCCTTTTTAAAATTATTTTGAAAATGCACGAAGTATGTTGTATTGCAGGGTTTTATGAATACTCGCATAGAGTTTCATTTTATGTCCTTTTTGGATGTCCTTTGAGTCAGTTGGAGTCTTAGAGGGTCAGTTATACCAGCAACTTTTACAGGCTTGGTTGAATATTTGAAACATTGTCTTCCTGGCCGATACTTTTCACCCAAAGGTTATCTCACACCCTATCTTTACTGCCTTCCTTAGAACCCCAAGCACCCAGTTTAAATTTAAAATTTACATTTTAATTGATATGATAAATAGAAGGTTTTTGTTTATAAACTGGTTGTACATGCTTATTATGTTACATTTTTAACAGGTTACTGATTTAGGCTTGGGCATTTACTTTACTTTACTTTATGTTGGTGGGAGATAGATTTAGCTCTACACGGTGAGGAATGCATCATTCCCCCACTTATGTTGGGACCCTATATAATTTTAGTTTTTAATTTTATTATGTATTATCTTTTGTATATTTTATTCTAATTAATTATCTTATGTTATCAAGGTTCAATAGTGGCCTTCTTGTCTGTCTCTTAAGAAAGATTGAATGTAAGGTATACCTTCTTCTAGTACCTGTTGGTTTAAATGGTATTTTGAATTCAAATACAGACCTTAGTACTATGTGGATGGGTTGGGTTCTTATCTTATTTTATCTTAATTTGCATTTTGGTCTAGGATCTGCCCTGCTAACATCGTATTGGATATAGAGTTTGGCGTTAATGACACATTGTGTTGTATCTCAAGTGACTATGTTTAATGTATGTGTAATTAGGATACTTTTTCAGTGAGCTACAGTGAATTTAGTATTGCTACTAGATATAGTGCTGGTCCCTTATTTTTATAGAGTATTGCTAGGTTATGGCTTAAATTTTCCTTGTAGAAGGATGTCTGTGATAGTTTATTAAGTATTTATATCCATTTGTATGTGTATTTATGCATTTAATAGATATATCATGTTGTGTGTCTGTGATATATTCTAAAGTATTTATATCTTTTTGCATGTGTATTTATGTATCTATTAGATAAATCAATATGAGTTTATGTATAAAACATGATATTGACAATTTACTCCCTCTCTGCACTGATGTTGATTTTTTAACTCGAATCCGAAGTGCCCCCTCCTTCCCATGAGTTAAATATTTAATAAACTGCTTTGCCCACAATTCATTTTCATGTCCTATTTCTTTAGACACTGTCATGAAACTTAAGTAACAAATAAGTGCCGTGCGCCTTAGACAAATTTCTAAGAGAAACTTTGGCTTCTTGATATTCTGGAATGTGTTTTCATAAAAAATGGTGTTTTTCTTACTCATAATCCATTCCAAGGTGTAAATATGTTAATTAAACACTGTTTATAATAATTGTTAACAATCTCCAATTAATTGAGTACTAATTACTTTATTCTAGGTATACTACTCTAGTAAAATTTAAGTACACAATACTGACTCGAGTAGGCAAACCCAAAACTCTACTCTACTCGAGTATTGAAAATTTGTGAATACTCAACTCTAAACGAGTACTTTTCCTATCACTGCTTATCGGACAGAATAACAATTATTTAATGGCAATTAAAAGCTCATGATATTTTTACCCTAACTGTGCTTTCAAGGAAATGTGTAAAAGAGATAAACATGAACCATGAAAACACCGTCACTGACTAAAAACAGAAAGTAAGAATATTTAATTATACACGAAAGTTACCTCTGCATGATACTGATACACTTCTATTTCTTCTTTCTTTATATGATTGACTCATTGAGTTATCAACTTATCAAGTGTAAAATACCAATTTTATGAAACAAAAACAAATGTGAAGTACTGTCGGGTGCGGACCCTTTTACACACCTGAGGTATTATGATAGGAGATTGTCTATTGATAAAATAGTCAAAACTTACTGTTCACATTACAAATGTGCGCACCACACTTTCAACGTTCATGATTTAATCTCCTTTTAACCACCTCTGATCTTTTGACGCATGTGCATTTTTATCGCCTAAATCATTTATATAAATCTCTATACTATTAATATTCCTTGATTGTTGGGTTTAAAATAGAGCCGTTGCTTTGACTTTGATGCCATGGATCTACACGGTATGTCGATTTGCAAAACCTTCTCAAAATGAATGATAGACCAAATTGTCATGTGAACAAGCTACACAAAGCATTGTTCCAATAAAAGTGTGTGACATTTATTTGTGGGACATCAATATCACTAAAATCGTTCACGAAACAGGTCACAGCAAAATCTTACAACTGACTAATGTAAAGGGACATAATCAAAGGCAAATCATATTATTACACTTTTGGAACTAGATTCAAGAGCCTAAAGCACATGGTTAACTCAGCACCACTAACAGCTAATTAAAGAAAAATCCCGCACACAGAAGCCACAACATTTCTCTTAGCACAAAACAGTTGGGGGTCTCTCAATATTTCACTTGAAAACAGCATGAAGCCATGGTAATATAATGATATGATACATTTAAAACCAGATTTGAATTCATCTTCACTAAAATCGACTAACTTATCGATGAAAATAGACGAGCCCGGTAAAAGAAATAAGTCTAGAAAAACAGAATCAGAAGTCTGAAGACTTATCCAAGACAAAGATTATATAATTTAAGAAGATATCTAACCAAAAAGATGCCATTAATATATTACAATGACATTGACAAATTTATTAATATTGCTTTATTACAGGAGTGAAAAATTGATGAAAATGGTAAAGATTGTGACATAAATCAATAGCTATGTATTTAAAGATGTATTATTGGTAATATCAATGATTGCCCGGATATGATAAACTACATACAACAATTATCATTCTACTAATTTGCAAATAAGTTTCTCTTAAATCTAGAACGTTGAATACAGTATTTAAAGGTTTCCAAAGGCATGCCCATTCTTTTATAAAACACTTGTTTAATTGGCAATATAAATAAGATAATCTCAAATTTAGAACGTTGTATACAATATTTAAAGATTTCTAACTTGAATGAGCAAGACTACGTTGACTAAAATTTCCCTTAACATCACTGGAAATAGAGCACGACTCTTTAAGATGCATCATTCGGCAATAATTATTTAAAAAACATACCGATACCTAAGAACCTCTATACAATTCTGGAAATAAATTCAAAGTGTGTGCCTACCGACATCCTTGCTTTTACCCCTAAAAATATACATTTGTTGATCATATAAACGAAGCCCCTTCCAGATGCTTCTAAACACATGATATGTATCAAGGATTTTTAATAATTTACCTACTACTTAGCCCTAGACCCCCTAGGTACTCTTAATATGTACATAGCAAAAAGACGCACAAAAATACACACAACAATTGGTTATGTTACATTAGTGCCCCAAAGTTCCCTACCAACTAATATAATTTGGCGGCAAAAATATTCACTTTAACCTGTGAAGCTTCTTGATTATGACAAATTATTATTGAAAATAGATTCATTAAGTAGACGTACGTTTACAGTAATACATTAACATTATATCCAGGGCTGAGGAAACAAACTGCCTTTCCGCCAAATGCGGGTAAAATTCGGCCCTGGTGGGTAAAATCGTAAACTGTCCGCCAGATTGGCGGATGACATTTTTTGGTATTTTTAAGCACCATTTAGCTTCCAAATCTCAATGTTTTCTCTTCGCTACGCTTGGCTTGTTAAATTATCCTTACACCACAAGTTACTGGCCTAAGGAATCAAATTTCCAAAGCTATTTACCACTGTACAAGTCAATTTACTTTCTTATATTTTGGGGACGAAATCGTGCGGATGTCCATCACCCTCCCCTCCAACTGAGTACTAGAATTGCTTTAAAAGGCACCATTTAGCTTCCATTTTTCAAAAGTTTTCGATTCAATACGCTCAGTTTATTATTTAATCGCCCCGAACAAAAATCCTTGCTTTACCCCCTGATGAACGGATAAAATTTCCAAAGAATGTGACCACTGTTCGAGTCAATTTATTTTCATAAAGTTTGAGGATACCATCAAGCAGAAGTCCACCCCCCCCCCTCAACGGGTACCAAAATTACTTTAAAATGCAAAATATCAATTTTATATTTAAATTTTTTTCGCATCGCTTCGGCGTCTTACACAAATCCCACAAATAAAAAAAAGCTTGATACACCACTGATAAATGGATCAAAGTGCCAAATCAATTGACTGCTGTACGAGTCAATTTACTCTTTTAATTTGGGATACAATCATGCGGATGTTCATACTAGTCTACCCCTTCAAAAAATGACCCCCAATGACTTTCTGGGTACGGTCCTGAGAGAAGGATGAAAAGAAGAAACATGTACGAAAGCAATACGTAGATCGATCCTAACGTTCTAGGTATATACTAGATTGCAACATTATTGATATGATACATTATTTTAATCTTTTTGTTTTGTGTTTTCCTGTTGATAGACTTTTATATTAACAAATAATTTCATTTAACTATTTTAATAGTAGTTTAACGTGCAGCGTTACTTTAGTCGTCCTTTATGATTCATTAAGATTTTTTTGGCTGGTAAATTTCAGAAACTGTCTGACAGATTGGCTGGTCAATTTGTATAGGTTTCGGCATCCCTGATTATATCCCTTTGAAACTAGATCCCTCGGATAGACGTACGTTCACGTTAATACCCTGTCAATACACAACTCTATGTTTTCCTTAAACTCGTAAACGATCAGATAATCATTACATCATGACTACATGCCAAGAATTGTCCACCAGTGGTCAAAGGTTACGGGTTCGTGTCTCTGTTGTAGTGCCACCTTATGACTGTTTTACTAGTCTATGCACTCATGAGTGAGGTATTAGGCAGTAACATGAGGACTAAACGTTTGTTAGACCACAGGTTTTTAACAAGTCATATTAAGGAGTTCTAGTACATAAGACTCATTTTTAAACAAAGTCACATTTTTACAACACAACTTTAAAACTGTGTGAAAGATATGACTATAAAAGATTCTATAATTCCGTTGTTTCTGGAAGGCTCGGAAGTATTTTCCCGGAAAAAATAGAAAATCTGCTTCTAAATCGTGTATTTTAGACCCATTTATGGATCTTTTAAATCTTAAAAAAGTAACTTTTTCAGGATTCTACATAAAAAACGTTAGAACAACTAAAATAAGCAGTTAAACAAAAAGGATCGTGCACAGGAAATCATTTTTTGGGGCAAAGTTTTTTT
>JAUUEB010482717.1:0-11036 GCA_032362205.1 Clione limacina | reverse complement strand
AACCCATACAACAATATTATATAGGCTAGAAATGCGACTGGGGGGGGCATGGATTCGGGGTCTGGGTGCCTGACTAATTGTTAATGTCATGATAGCTGAAGTCAGTTATTCAAAATAGCTTTTAATGATTTTGATATTGACCTTCAAGTAACTTCGAAATTTTAACAATATTATAAATAATTACAATTTAAACTAATTTCAAGCACACTAAAAACAGTAGCAACAAAAAGATTGTTTGGAATGTCATGTTTTTGCTTTTGCCAAGATTGTGGAGATTGTTGCTCGATAATATGACTTTGTTTAGAGCAATGGTCACAAATACTTCATTCAAAAATGACTAAACATAACAAACAAGATTGCGGCTTATCCTTATTTTTTAGTCATCCGGGGTGTGCTATTTGTCAGAATGGTTGCACAAAACTCAAGACACACGACGTAATGTAAAGTCTACTTAGATAGCAATGCTAATATAAAGTGTTTTTGTAGGTGAGAAAAAACACAATAGGTAGAGTGGTGGCTAAATCAAGTTGGTCAAACGGCTTTGGATCCCAGCTCCTCTAACCCGAGAACTCTACCATTGATCTGGTGTTGAAGGGGTCAAAGAAGTCAGATAAGCACAAAGTGGCAAATATTTTACTGAGAAAAACAAAAATCGGATAAATATTTCAAATTCGAAGTACACTACGATAACGCTTCCATCTTTGAATATGTCCTTAGATTATATTAGGAGATCACCATTGTCTAGTGGCAACACGCCCGCTTGTTAAGCAGGAGGTATCGGGTTCGATCCCCACAGTGTGCGCGCTGTTCTGTGTGGCGAACAGCAGTTCCTTTTCCAGCGGTAATGATGTCAAGTGGATTATTTATTATTTATCTATTTATAATATGACAGTTTGTGTGAAGCATTAATAAAATTTGCAAATCTTCCATCATTTTTCCCGACCCCATAATACCTACAGAAACGTGTAGTTTTTTCCACGAAAATTCGTGCAATCCATTATCACTTCGTCTATAAATTTTAGGTCTATAAAGGACACACGAGATTCAGATGATGTTTTTCGTCAAGGCCTGGGGATGTTTCCTCAATACCTTTCTTTTAATGCACTATAGTTATAGTATTGTCTATGTATGGAATTGGTGTAAATCAAAAGATTTTATGCTGCAATACTTCTATATTTCATCGTAACAATTACGTTTGTTCTTGATTTTAGTAACTGGTCACGTTGCAATATATTTTAAGCATAAATCACACAAAAATCATATTTCTTATCATCTGACTTGTACGAAATACAGAGCACGAAACGATCGATGATTCTTGTTTTTCTAAGAATATAAACGACATATATAGGCAAGCTGATATGCATTAACGTTCATGTCCGTCGTGGGTTTTTATGAGTATTACATGTTCACTTAGAGCATTCGCCTTTACCAACTCATACGCACTCGCAAAGACACATTTACACAAACGCATAAACATTAGCATATAAAAGCACATGTCTTTTAAGTACAAACAAACGCAAGCCCGTGCTTTTGTACGCAGAGATGTTGATATGAACATGCATACGATGAACACACAAATACACGTGCATACCATTATGGTATTTTCACCATCATTCTACACTACCGGACAAATGTTCTTACACTCTCTTAAAAACAGTGATAACAAAATAATAATTGAAAAATATTGAAATTGAGTTAGGCAACACTTTTTGTTAACTTTTTTCGTATATATTTCAATTTCAAAAGAATTTATATTGTGATATGTGTTCACGAGTAGGTAAAGGTCATATTTAAAAGTCACAAAAGCACGTTTTATGTTTTTATGATAATGTGTAAACCAAAAGCTATTTTAGTTAATTTATTAAAATAAATAGATGGGAATTGTAAACGCAAGCTTACAACCACTTTAAAAGTCACGTTTTCGTCTAAAACCACTGCGCAATTACTAAGGGGATGAGGGGTTTCCCTGCATCTCCCCCCCCCCCTTAGGACTCAACCAGACTTGAATTTTATTGATGCTTAGGATATATAGTCACATGCAAATGAGTACTCACTCATGAAATGGTGTAATTGTAACTAATATACCGCTGGTCAAGGCCCCTGTACGGGTCGATTTTCAATACAAAATGTTATTGTTTGCAATAAATTACTATATACGCTGAGCACCTAACTAAAAAGGCCATTTTGTAACGAATAAGTCAACCAAAGTCTATAAAATATTTTCATATGACTTAGACGTATTTCACCAGTTTCATTGTTGCTGAACATTGAGATACGACAATTTTTATTTTTGATAATATTTTCAGCAACACCTTTCTTTTGCGATCTATTCTGAACATGTTTTTTACCATTAATCAGCCCTAGTGGTCAGTTCGCCCAGGTTGATTTTGGCAACGGCACAATTTGTGTCTATATACCCTAAGGATAAATAAAATTCAAATCCGGTTGAGTCCTGTGGGGGTGCAGAGAAAAAAATGCAACAACCAACTCTTGTAAAAACCCGTGGCCAACCTACTCACCTGATGTCAGTACCTCAAAGACAAGCTGGACTGCAGCCTACGGTCATAGGTGGATCCACCATAGAACCTTTACTAGCTAGATAGAGTCTTGATTGAAGAATTGAATCACATTCATCAGGAAAAGGTACAAAGATTCATGTGATCTATGTGCCGTCAATTAAACGCTGTAATTGCAGCAATAGGTGACTTTACAAGCTGCTAACGATTGTGACATTTGATATAGACCCCTATGCATTTAAGCACAGTGCCACGTAGTCGTGTGGCGTAGCACAATGAATTTAAAAATTAAAATTGTTGCATAAAAGTTATGCAAAATGTGTTGTTAAACTCAAATTTAAATATTTTGTTTTCATGTCGTTTTATTGTTAATTTAAAGTGATTTTAAGAACATTTGACCGGTAGTGTATATTGGATAATATTGCACGATAACACTGCATTATGTATGGTATTTCTTAAAAGCGCAGGTGAAACAATAACATTTTCATTCAGTCCCCATTATACCAAGCTTACTACTCCACCTGGACAACCAAGGCTTTAAACTTCCAGAAACTATCGCAGCTACAACACCAGATCCAGGAATAGCAGTGTATGGACATCAGCCAACTCTCTATAGCTTTTGGCGTGAACTCGGAAGTTTAGGAAATGTATCGACTCACCTTAATCTGGAAGAACTCCGCCATCTCATTCCCTTAGACCAACATCATCTTGAAAAGGAGTTTCAAGTTGCCACTGCAGCAGTAAACGAGAACAGTCGAGTAGGTTGGCTCCTCTCTTCCAAAGCGATAGTGCAGCTGGTCGCGAACCCTGTGGTCGGTCCACTTTGCAATAGGTATGATATAATCAGTTTACTATGATTAAATAGACATCTTCAATTCACAAATATAACATTGTTTTATTCTGTTAAAATAGTGACAGCATACCTATAATAACATATATAGAGATGGCCAAAAGTCGCGCACCCCTCTTGCCAATTCTTTATTAATTGTTGAAACGATACCTTATTTGGCACATTTAATAATTCATATATCTTGTATATTTCACCGTTTACAGAATCAAAATATCTTGATTATTAAGTGTGTGGCGTAACGAAACATAGAGGGTACTGTTGTCAGATTTTACAACGAAACAGCGTAATATATTAAACGTCAGTAGCCGTAAGTCCCTACCACCCCTTGCGAATTCTTTGTTATTCGTTGAAATGATACCATATTTTGCATGCATAACAAGTGCTTTCTTTTGGTTATTATACTGTTTGACGAAATCAAATATCTTGATTATTAAGGGCGTGACACAACGAAGTACTGAGGTACCCTCAATACATCGTTGTGTCACGCCCTTAATAATCAAGATAATGTTATCTTTTCTTTATTCAAATAGCTGTGATAGTTCCCCTTATGTATTGTTCTGTTTCTCCAACAAAAATCACATTATTAAAGTTCTGTAAACGAGTTCATATAAAAAAGATATGACTTGCTATGTATGCCAAAATCGTAATAATACAACGATTAATAATGAAAGGAAGAGAGGGGGTAAAGACCTTCTACTAACATCGACATGATTTGCTTTAATTCCGTTCAAGATATTACGTTGTATCTTTGTAAAACCTGACAACAGTACCCTCTATGTTTTGTTACGCCACGCCCCTAATAATCCAGATATTTTAATTCTGTAAACGGTATATAATATACATGAGATATGAATTATTCAATGTGCCAAATATGGTATAATTTCAACAATTAATAAAGAATTGGCAAGGGTTGCGGGACTTTCGGCCAACCTTATACTTTATTAATCCAAAAAGGAAATTACACATCCATGAACACTTAAGCCTTATGTCTTCCATTTCAAACAACTGACGTGAATTTTACATTTGAATTGATTAATATGTTTTTTAAACTAGGACAAAGGCGTTCTTGCATCTTTTTTTAACATAATGAGGCAGTTTTACTGATTGACTAAAGTAGAGACTCAGCTTTGACAATTTCCATAATGACCCTGACAGTCATATATGTTCAGCACCGACCAGTCATATCAACATTGCCGACATCGCATTCATACAGATATTTCTATAAGAGATAAAAGTGGATAGTTAACTAGGGAACCATAAAACGAACTTTTTTAAATATTTTATTTATCTTAATTAATAAATTACTTGCTTTCGCTTTCACTTCAGTGTTAATCAATTTTAATTATTATTTAAATCAAAGACAAGATTCAATAATAGTCTCAAAAGACAATTACAACTTATTAAAAGTGAGCGTAATTGTATCCTTACAACGTTAAATATAAATTGTGAATGTGCATTTACCTTAGCTATAAGTTATATGAAAGATTTCACATAATCAAAATTAGATAAATACTTACATGATCTTAAATATATAATTTATACATTATACAAATAGCCGCAACAAGAACGCCGTGAATTGTGTATCCACGAGTCATGTAACTGACTTTGATGAATATCAAACAATTATTATTTTTTAAAACACGCTATATTTGCGCTCACTTATATTTATAGTTATGACAATCACAATAGGTAAGCCTTTTGTTCAAATGCAACTATTTTTTCAGGGTTGGGTATCCACTGTTGCTTTTCTGCGGAACTTGTATCATTCTGTGTTCGTCTCTTGGTAAGTATCAGTTCATTGAATGAATGAGTTCTCACAAAGCTGTGTTTAATTGCAACCTACCTTGTTAGATAAGGAGACTGGGTTTCAGGGTCCTTTATTCTTTTTTCTGTGATATCAACTCACCTACTAAACAAAACACAATTTGGCCACCAAATTCAGCAGCCAAAGTGTATACGAATTTAAGCAAAACACAAACATCGTTGTTTTTCTTTTCTCCAATGTCCCTTACTTCGAAAGACGCAATATGACTCGGGAAACTTCCAATACATTCCTTTAATACCTTATTTCGTCAATCTTAAAATAAGAGGACAAAATTGTCAGTGTCAAAATTGACGTCACAACCTTGTGTCAATCATACGTCTGAATAAAGCTAGAAAAGAGCTTCGGGAAGATATTTCAAGAGCCATCACTTGTTTATTAAATACAATTCAAGTAACCGTTAGACAAATCTCTATAAATCAAGTGCGTTCTAAAGTCCCCCTCCCGTATACCGCATGATAGTTTGTCCAACCTGGATGTGTCTGTTATTGATTATTGAATAAAACCTTGTACTTATACATCTCGTAAATATCCAGAGTCTCAATATAATATTGTTTATGATGATGATAACAATAATAGTTAGGAGGAAATGAGACAGAAAATGGAAAATTAGTAGTGCACAATATAACATAATCTTGCAAATGAAGTTGTCCTTTTGTTTACAGTATTTGCTGTTGCTGACGCATATGTCCCTCTGTTTTTGGCCAGATCACTTCAAGGTCTAGGATCATCCGCTGCTGTCATTGCAGGTAAACTAGCTCACATCTGGACGTACAGAAACTATTAAACATTTAATGACGGTAATGACGAATAAGCTGGTAATACTTTATTAAATTAGCCCAAATCGTATACAGCCAAAAGATAATTGAAAATAATGAACAGATGAAATAATTGGGTTACGCATAACCGCAATCATACTACAATATGAACATTTTGGATGTAACGGGTAAACTTTCTCATATATTTCTTACTTAATGGATTTTGTTAACCACCTTGTCTGATCGTTATATGTGAACTTCAGTCATAGCATTAAAGCTATAATCTTCTTGTGAAAAACATATAGAATTTTCTTGTTTTGCCAGCTGGAAACCACTGTTTATGCGCCAATGAAATGTCTTGACCAAGTAAACAAATGCAAATATCACAATTTAAATAGTAATGTCACAACGTATTTTACTTGGACGAGTGCTGTATGTTCAATTTTACTGTTTTAATTTGAAACGCTTACCTAAATGAAATCACTGTAAGAATGAATTGAAAATGTAAAATACTTTTTGTTTAAGGCAGAGCACAACACGCTGCAATCAGAAAATCTAAAGTAAAAATTATACAACATAATGTGGTGGCGTCCTCCTTCCCTACGTGGTTACAGAATCCGTCACTAGGACCTTTCAAAGACCTGGGGCCTATGTAAAGTACTATGAACAGCGCAAAGAACTATGACCTGTGCAGAGAACTAGATAGTACATTGGCACAAACTATGACCAGTGAAAAGAAGATATAGTTTAGACTATTGAGGGGAAGGGTGAAAAGAAGCTCAAATTGGATATGAAGATCTCTTGCGCGGAGCGAAATCAGAAGGTAAAGGACAGGGAGAAATATCAAACTATCTCACCTGAACATTTGAGGAGATAATTCGACAAGAGAGACCCACTCAGCACCTAGATTCTCTCTTTTTAAAGTCATGCTTAGCACAGCTTTCAACAGGTGTCTCTTTAAGTCCTTCCGTCTCTAGTCACTAGCCTAGAAAATGTGAAGACGCACCATTCGAGAGCGAACATGGATGACATATTCACACTCTAGTTTGTCGCTAAAACTGCTTGTCAATGAACGCAGTTTTAAACTTCCGGATATTGCACACTGCTGCAAGACTCGTCCGTAGGGTTATAGGGTTAAGGGTTAGGGTTAGCGAGCCAGAGTATTTTTTTTTAAATTGGCGCAATTTTTGTTTGCAACAATTTGTCGCAGATATGTTTTCGCACACATTTTTGGCATTTTGTTACCCATTTATCCCCACTTTTGTCCGTGCACTTTTATCACGCCAACGATTTTTTTTATTAAAACATTTAATGTGATAAAAAAATGTGGTAGAAAATTTGTTATATGATTCCCAGTACCAAAAGGGAGCTTATGGAGTAAAAATAAAGATTCATGAGAACATCTCAAGAATGCACATTATGAACCAGACAGAGAGAAGATGGAGGACTGTGATGATCTTCTGTAATATCAGACTGGTGATGTATAATTCAATGACAGGAGGGGTTGCGTGGCTTTACTGACCGTCATCGGTCTCATTTTATATCAATTACTATAATTGAATTGTTCATTAGAGTCTTAATTAATGCATCCTTTAGAGCCATATAAATATATCTGCTTTCAAATTTACGGAGTTTCTAACGCCTTTTCTATGCATATGCTAAATATTTCAATTTCCAAATGAAAAATGTTCATTACTAATTTTTAGCCACTGTCTTTACAAACCAGGTCACATTAGATCAATCTTCTATGTAATGTGTATATATACATCAATGTCAATGAACATGTATGACAGGTTGGAATATAGAAACGAGGGTTCTTTATTTAGACATTATGGTTTATTCACTTTGAAAAGCATTAAAACGCGTGTCCACTTCTATAAACAAATTATATCCGGGCCGAGTCAGTCATCTGCATGTTTGCTGGGGGTGTCTTCCGGTCTAAGCGACCGTGAGTTGAATCCCGGTAGCCTGTTGTGTGTTAATTCTCTGCGGGTATTGATGCATAGGGCAAAATATACAATCTGTCTAAAACAAGAGTTTTTTTTTCATTTCAGGTATGAGTATCATTGCAAACAGTTATTCTGATGACAAAAGTCGAAGTCGTGCTATGGGATTTGCAATGGGTGGATCAGCTCTTGGTGTATTGTGTAAGTACGTTTTACGATCTTACCTAAAATTTATCTAAAGTTTTGGTATCTGGTATAGTTATTGATTGAGCTATTTATTAGACATATTTTTGGCTTGTTTATAATCCACATGACATGTATTAATATTAGATGAGACTATCGGTGCCGGCGACCAAATGGTCATTCTAGAGGTTGGTTTTACACTTTTGTTTGCAGATACTATGCTTATGTGTGTTTATTTCCCTTCTTTTTAATATAACTTTTCTTTTTAATGGTACAATTTGTTCATTATAAAGGGTGCTTACAAACTTTTTACGGAGACACGTCAATAAGTGTTTTGATTCCTTCTTTGTAGGAAGTTCTTGGAACAAAGTCAAATTATGATTTGTAGACTTATTTTGCGCTGCAAATTGCTTTAAACGCTTTTTTGCATAACAAACTTTGAACTTACCCTAAAGTCCAGATGGCCGTCGTAATCTGTTTTAGTGCTATCTATTATATCCATTACCATTGGATTACCTTTTCCAGATTTTGTTCCTATATTTTAAGTATATACTTTTGTATTTGTCAAGTCCGAATACTCTGGACAGGGATAAATTCACGTAATAATACAATTCAAACCGCTCTTAGCATTACACATATTTATTCAGTATTATATTTTCTCAAGTAGAGTCCCGTATTATACTTGATACAGATTTTAAACAATTAAAGACTAGCAAGCTCTTCGTGGATGTCGATTATTTGTTGTTCACGAAAGATTCCTCTGTCACTGTTGCTGTTGTTGTTGCTGATAGATTAGTTTCTGTTGCTGAAATAGCAGTTGCGTTTGCTGTCGAAGGAGTTGTTGATGTAGTAATAACTGTTGTTGCAGCTGCTCAATGAGCAGTTTTTGATTACACATTGGAGATGTATGTGTCGGAAATGGTTGTATGATAGGTGTTCCTGATGTCTTCATTGGTCCGGAAATTCTTGTTTGTGATGTCATTGTTGGTCTGGAGATCGTTGTAGTTGTAGAACTAGGAGAAACCTGGTTAGATGGTGACACTTTGATATAATCTAATGCGATTGAGCCTCCACCAATCTGAGCTTGATTTTCAAACACAATCTGTGGACAACGAGTAAACGGCATAATGAAACAGAAAGTCGCGAATAAATCGACTGTCATTTAACATTGCAATACATTCATTTTAAAGAAGTGTGTAGGCCTTTAAAAAAACAATAACGTATCTTATCTTTACCTTATCTGTAAACATACTCTGCTAATAGAATAAAAATCGTGCCATTTCAGGCCGAATAAAGCTTTTGCATTTGACTTATAAACAAATGGACAGCCTTACTTTTGTTTTAATTAGATCAAGAATGACATTTTGTACCATAATACGTGTTGTTCATTTAAGACCGATGACAAAAAAGGCCCATCAATGTCAAGCCGTTTATGAATTAAATACAATAAACATGGTGTTTTTGTTTGGTAAGCAGTCACCCAACTGGCCAAAAATACAAACACATGCACATACACACTAACATACACACACACACTAACATGCACACGCATGATACCCTGTAAATCCGATTTTTACTTACATAATTTTGTGTGGATCTTTTTAAGCAAACAGATGATTCTTGAGCAGCCTTCCATACACCATTTGTATTCAAGTTGGTCCTGGACCAAATCAGATCCCTATTTGCTAGAACATTCGGCTGTTGTGAAATGTATATATTAATCTCTTGTTGCTATGATCCGGAAGTTGCATAATGAAACTCTATGCATACTGCTGTTATACAATGACTTACTTGTCCAGAGAGATAGCTTTAGATCCCACAGTGACAGTTTTTGAATCGGTCTTGAGGTATACGTAGGACCCTAATGAGAAGAATATTATCCGGATATAATACCTTTATAAGTAATTTTAAGTCTTCGTGTTTTATGTTTGCAGCAATGTATTTATTTATAGAACTAACTAGTTAAATTATCATTTCGTGTCATCTTTCAATCAACATGGGCTATAAAATCTGTAATTGAAGTCATTTATGCAAATGGAGATATTGGTTTAATTTGTATTTAAAAATGTTACATTTGTACATTATGATCCTTGTATAGAACTTATAGTTATTAAAGATAAAAATGAAAGACTAACTAACCCATATTAGCTTAAAAAGGGGGGTAGTATCATATTAGCAAACATCATTTGAATTAAATTTATATATGAACAAATGGGGAAAGGTTCAGAGAACTCCTCAACATTCATTCTATCTTTGAAAAAACAACTCTTTAACGCAAGAATGAACTTCTTAAATTTAATTCAATTTGTAGACTGTTAAACTAACTTAGTTCTTATTTTGACAGGTTATTTAAGAACTAATAATACTTTTAAAAAAGTAGCAAGTGCATCGAACTAGCAATTCTTATGTTAATTTTTATGAAGAATTGAAATTTTTCAAAAAGAAATTTGAATCTTCATAAAAATAAACACAAGAATTAACTCTAATTTTTAAGTTCAAAACATAAAATATATTATAAATTTAATTGTTTTAACTATAAAACGCTATCTAATTACCATAAACTGTAGAATATACAAATTTTGATCTAGTTTTTTACAAGACGACTATGCAAATATTGTAACATATTTAGCATTCTATGAAAGATCACCTTTTTAACTATTAGATATAAAAAATACATAAATGTCCATACCGATGTACCCTTTATTCTATATACTTTTATATGTGAGGGTTTTGACAATTAGACGCATTCTAATGTCTATTTATAGTAAAATATGCATTGGACACCATCTTGAATTCCTTAAAATGCTCAATGATGTCAGCCTGACATCATGCAGATTCGGTTTATAGATACCTTCCTCTACCCAAATCAATCATAACCTGCTTAGGGGGGGGGGTATTTTTTAAAGGTTGCTACGAAATATGACACTCCCTGTTATCAGCTTCTGTGATAATGTTTTTTAA
>JAUUEB010482706.1:0-11036 GCA_032362205.1 Clione limacina | reverse complement strand
CAATAGGAGGTGGTGGCGCATTCAGCTAAATCAAATAATATGGGTGGGAGTTGGAATAATAAGGAGGTTCGCAAAACATGACAATATTAGTGATAGAGGCCACATTTTTTATTAATTAATTAGTTAAGTGTTGTATGCTAAATTAAAGGTTGTTT
Source organism: Clione limacina (assembly GCA_032362205.1). Lineage (NCBI taxonomy): Eukaryota > Metazoa > Mollusca > Gastropoda > Pteropoda > Clionidae > Clione > Clione limacina. Next base: position 10,881 of record JAUUEB010482706.1, on the reverse strand, counting down.
CAAGCCCTGTTTAAATCTAACAACATATTATAATCAGTCCCATTATTACTATCAGGGCCCTAATAATAGAGGTGGGTGGAAAATGTTTGGAACTTAATACAGTAAACTTCGGTTTTAACAAACTCAACGGGACTGGAGAATATTTTCATTATTTCCGGAATTAAGCTATTTCTGAAATCACCGAAAACAGGGATTTTTAAAGGTTCTGTACCATGAGTACACATGCAAAATTAATTCATAGTCCTAGGCCTATGAAGACAGGTACAGGCTACTTGCAGACAGTGTTCTTGCCACACCCCAACGCGCTTTTATATGTTTTGTTTTTAGAGGTGTTTCTTTTTATTTTGACCGTTTAGATACGATAATTTGTGCTGTGTATGCTTTCAATGAGATTTGTTTTCCGACTTTGTCAATCGAACTTGACTACTAGTTATTTGGCTATTTCTAGAATCCTTGGGATTTTATTTTGTTATTCTCCATTTCAAATTAGTTATATTATATAAGGACAAAAATAAGACTTTTTTGTTCGCTATTTCCAAGATTTTGCTAAAACCGACTTTGTTATTCTCAAAGTCTTCTGTAATAGAGGTGGGTGAAATAATAGAGGTAAGTGGAAAACACAAGGTTTACTGATATGAAATGTGTATTAGTAGTGCTGATAGACCAATTCTAATCAATGGAAAACAAAACAGTAGAAACTTCAAAACAACAAACAAGTTAATAAACAGGAGAAGTTGGCAGTTTTCATTCTTCAACCAATTATGATAAAGTTGGTCTCAAATAGAAGGGAAACACCACAATGTTATGTTATAAAAAAATATTATTATGCAAAGCAGGTCACTGCCAAATCAGTCAAATAACCCAACTTGACGTCCTTTGAGTACATTGCTGAGGGATAAAACGACAAAGGGGTATTAATTCAAAAAGATAATAACTCCATTTAAGATTTATCCAATGTACCCAAATGTCTCAATTGCATTTATGACATTACTTGCCAAAATTGCCTAAACCACCACAACTTAACATTCATACTAGATTGAATATATTTCTACAACTTTCCTCCTATTTTCTGACTAAAATGGTGGAAAAAAGGTAACGTTGCAGAAAGGATATAGAAAACGGTTAAAACATTAATTAAATGCCAAAATTTGTACTAGGTGCACTTTAACTTTCAAACATGTCTGGCTGTACTCTTGCACATTTGATCACCTGCTAGTCCCTGTGAAACTAATTCATTTTTTTGAAAAGTGACTCATTGTTTTTAGTTGTTTTTTTCAGGTTCTTTAGCAAAGAGTAAAATGTTGTAATATATTTACTTAATGTTTATTGTACTTTTTACAGGCCTACAATATAACACCAGAAGAGTTGTCTACCTACAGTCTGCTAGATTCTGTCATATCAAGAATCTCTGCTAAAGAAATCATCACTGCTGGGAAAGGAAAAGTGTGAAGAGAAAGACTAGACAGTTTAAGTGTTTATGTTATATGAACTATTATTCAACAATGTTGACCAAAATAACCTTTCCTTCATGCTATTTTCTACCTATTAATCCATATGTTGAAAGCCTAATTAAATTATATTAGAAAACAATGTTTGTTTTTTTCTAAATCCTCCTGTTTGTAGCAAATATTTGTCCATTCATCTTCCAAAAAAAGAAAATTGATCACAATATAATAAACCTGACCCAAGGTCATTACAACCAATCATTGTATATAATTTATGCCATAATTTGACTTTAATCATAGAGTTTTTCAATAATAAGAATATAATAATTTAGAGCATTTATATAGCGCATTTCCAGGTCAACGACTTGCTAAATAAGCTTTACAATATATTGCCCCGACAGGCAACAAAGACAAACATATTTTCAGAGTACAGAGACATTCACTTCGACGGAGACACACATGTACATTCAGAGTATACAAGTAGTCAGCCAGTTAAGCGACAAGCCTTAGTAAACTAGATACAGCCTATATGTCAGGTACCCATGTATACTACTGGGTGAACAGGCAGAACACCATAGCAAATTTTTCACCGTAAAATTGCGGGGGTGGGGGATGATCTTATTTATTTTAAAATCATAACACAAGTGTTTTAGACCTAGGGAGTTAATAAAAAGCTTATAAGTGTATTCCTAGTTTTCTTAGTATTTCCTAGTGACTTCCTAGGTTATAAACTAGTATTTTGATCCAATAATGGCCTGAGGGTATGACTTCTTTTCTTCTGTAGTCTTATCCATAGGCAAAAGTAAAACTGTTGAATATGGCTTTACTTAGCCGCCTTTCATATGACCTGCCTATGTTGAGAAAGGCGCTAAACACCTATACTCACTCATTATATTATGTTAATTTACTCAAAAAACTAATGATTATCATATTATAAAATACTGACACAACATAAAAGCTTGATTTATTCTATAAATATATCAAAGAAATCGGTCCTGTGTAATTTTTCCTTTAAAGTGAATTTTAGGAAAAACTTTGCATCATGTGTGATGGGCAAATGAATTGTTTTAAATATTAAAATTTGATAGGCAGCTGAATGCTCAAAGTTTATGTACTTACTAAGGGCAAATAACCACATTAACTGTATAAGTCTTCATACAAGGGGAAATAACCATGAAAATGGAGAGGTGGGTAAATTAAAACTTTATTGCACACCTGTTATGAGCGTTGAAATTCATGTGAAAAAAAGTAAAGTAGAGTGTACCATGCTCGTGTTCAAGGGTAGCGGAAACAGGAGTAAGTTTCCTGATTGAACTACCATTTTTTCCTCTCTTTTTTATCTTTGTTAAAGGAACAGGGTTAAACTGAAAGAGAAACACCTGTTAATGTTTAAGCGGAACAAATTATGACCAAATAACGATTTTAAGCGATAATTTGGGGCATTGAAAGATAAATAATGGAAAAAAGCACAGACATTTGTCTTAGAGACTAACCCAAATGTGTTTCACTTGTATTTGAGAGCGGCTTGAGTGTAACTGTTTTCTACCTTTAAGAATACAGTAGGGCATGGTCGGCCGGAACATTACATACGTCTTAAACTCGCTGCTTGTTGACCCCTAGCATATGAAATTTTAATGAAAAACAGTAAATTTGTTTAAACATTTGGCTAATCACGACTTTTGCATTTCCTTTAAATTATCGATCATTCGCATAAACCGAGTTTGTATTATCCAAATTCTACTGTAGATCACAGATCTAGGTCATTGTTTGGTGAAAAGGTCTTGCTGTAAGAGTATTTTTTTATATGAATATTTATATTGCTGACTCAAAATGAAGATACAGTATTTTTTTTAACGAAGATATACAGAAAACAATGGTTACATGGAAACTATTGATAGATTCTGTTTGAATAGTTACCCTATAAAAGTCTGTATTTCCCACCATCGCCAGCTATTTCTATAAGTACACACCCATACAAATCAATGGTACAATACATGTTTAAGCAGCTCACAACATATTGAATAGTTATTAACAAGGCAACTACGATAGTTAGAGGGTTAAAAACATCAAGGCGAGTGTCACTTTCCGTGGTGGAATTTTTAAAATTACATTACTGTGTTTCAATTATTTTTCAGCAATAAATCACATGTATCCGCAAGTCATTAAGTGCACATACAAAGACAAGGTTCTTCCCCCATCCCTGCTAAGATGCCAATTTTTTATTTGCCCCTAGTTTGGCGGCTTAATGAAGTTTCCCTGTAGTCCAAAAATCAGTTTTTGTAGGAAGTGTCTATACCAGCAAGGGTTAGCCCTTGCTTGCATTGACATTTGTCAAGAATCCAAACAATGTTCATATATAAAGTCATAGCAAAGAAAATCCAATGGCAGCCTAGTAGGAAAAAAGAATATGTGTATAACTACTATCTGAACACAGCAAATTGTAATCATTACTGTAAAAGCACTTATTTCTCGAATGATTAATTTTGCGAGTAGACACCTGCTTCCCGTATATTGATGATGATTTGAGGAACATACTTATCAGCATCCGCAAAAATTAAATCCCTTGTGAACATTATTTTTCGTCAATTTTTGCGAGTAGACACCTGCTTCGCGTATATTGATGATGATTTGAGGAACATACTTATCAGCATCCGCAAAAATTAAATCCCTTTGAACATTATTTTTCGTCATTCGCAAAAAAGTGCTTTTACAGTAATATTTCAGTAACTGCTCAGATGGCTGAGTTGAGAGGAAGATTTGAATCCCAACTGGATCATACCCAAGACATTTTAGAATATGGGATTATAGCAGTGGCATTTAGAGATTCATGCTTAGACTGTTCAGTCGGTGTGCTGTGACAGGGTAGTACATATAAGTAGTATATGCATAGGTCCTGATGCTCATAGGCACCAAGGAGTTGATGGGTTTCTTCTGTGATTTGCAAAAGGCAAAATGAAACTTGGAGTTTCTCAAATCAAATTTCTGACTATATCCATCTAGGTAATGACATTTTGAGCCTTTCAGCATACTTGGAGGCTTTATCCTGAAATATTAAAAATAAATAAACAGTAGAATCAGGTTACAAAGTGCTCAGGATTGACCTTACATCCTCTATGTGGCAGCCTGTTGTAGCACCACCGCTGATGTAACCTTCCCTGCTTTGATGGAGATGTGAACCTTCTGTACCTTTAACTTTTTATTCAGCTTTCTACTGTAAGTGCTTCCCACGGAATGACTGAAAGCTTATGAATTTTGTTTTCTTCTGAAAACCACTAAACTAAAACAAATATCTTGTAAATGTGTAATAGATAAAGTGGTATTTCGTTTAAAAACCAACAGGAATTCCTTATTTAGGTTATTTACTTAAATATTTCCCATATAATTCAATGTCAGTGTATTTTTATTCATCTCGTCTTTAATGTCAAGAGGCCTAAAGGTCAACCTTTTTTTGACATAAAGATCCATTTTTCAATCTTGTGAAACATGGGCTTGTTTTAAGCCCAAAACCATTCAACTTGGGGCATAAAGAAAGATAAGACATTATATCTGACATGTATGATAATAAGTTTTATTGTCATAAAAATTGTCAAAACAAAGCAAATTAAAAAGCTGAAAATTGAATAATTTATCAATAAATAAATATGTATGAAACACGATTAATTTGATTAAATGATAAAAGCATTAATTATACAGTCAACAAAATGAAACGGGTTATAAAAGAAGGTACAATATCACATAAAACTAACATGTGTACATTATATAAAAAGATGGAATGTGACTTTTTGTTGTTCTTTCAAAGGACATGGCCTAATTCATAAAAAAGATGAATTTCGATTTGAATCTTCATTTTTAATTCAAAAACGTGTTTTTTAATTCCTCATTTTAGACAAAATTATCTAAAAACTATCTTGTGAAATAACATATGGAAGTATAATAAAGAAAAATAGAAACATTTCCATCAATTCCAAAGACAAAGTGTCAATTTAAAACTTAAAATGATTGAATTAATGTTGATTAAGTCAATCATAATTATGATGAGGGAAATGTAGACTGACTGGTTTTAACCTAGAGTTTTGTTGACAATGTTAAATATCGTTTTGAGCAGAAAGGGTAAGGAATGTGAGAACAATGTTAAAATTACATGGAATTGGATTCGTTAAACAATGTATACACAAGCAGAAGCAATCTTCCATGTTGCCAGTTAAAGTTGAAAAATTGCGGACATATAAATTTAAACAACTCCGTCAGAAGCTGATGAAGGGAGGCAGATATATCATGGAAGCTTCTATGTAATAAACTGTGAAAATGGTTTTATTTCTTCATTAAGTCAATAACATATTTCATTCAGTTTGTTAAATTTTCACAAACATATATAAGCTCACTTCTTTTAATAGATAAGCATTGATTTGTTTTCATAATTTCATACACTGTCAAAAAGCAATAGTTTCAGAGTTAAATAGCAATCACATTGAACGAGGTAGATAAGATAATATCTTTTGGAATTCATTGAAGATTGCAACAAATGCATTTTTTGGTAACATTGTTATATCGTATCTCATATATTGTTGGTCCGTTTAAAAAAATGCACTTGGAATCAAATAAAACAATTAAGAAGGGAATGTTTTGATAAACATTTTGAACAATTGATTAACGAATAAGGAATCACATGTTTAATTTGACTTTCAGAAACATGAAAGAACATTTTTATAATAAGAATGGATTTGAAAAGATAACAAGCATAATCTTCATTGTTTCATTTATACCAAAAAACATTCACTCATATCTTTATGTAAATGCACATATTGTGTATAATGTTAATCGTATTAGCACAATCTCAGCGACCAATCTAAGGAAAACTTCCACTTAAAAAGTATATTTGTATATGAGACAAAATTAAAATCTAAAATCTTTAAGAAAAGCTGGGATAGTTTTTGAAAGGAAGAAGTTCGTCTAATGCGAAATTAAAAGTTACACAATTTATTGAAAAGGCAACAGTTCATTTCAATTTTGTGTATTACATATTTTCCCACAGAAAGTATTTCAAGTAAACAGATATTATATTTCCATCTTTAAGCTTTACATATTTCCTCCATAATTTTCCTTGCACAAGCACCCTGCGATGAACATTTCTGACTTATTTCTTTGGTGGCGAAATATTTTTCTGAAATGAACCAATCATATTGCCAGCAGGGCGATAACTGCCTACAACAATGACTTTTCCTTTCCCATCCTTGGCTTTACCCATGCCTAACTCTGTGGATCCTTTCCATACAACTTGTGTGAAGTGACCTGAAAAGCAACAATAAGAGATTACCATTCAGTTGAAACCGTTTAAACAAGAAATCGCTTATTTTGAAAAATAAACGGTTAAAATCGAAAAGTTAAAATTACCCTCTATTATCCAATCCAATAAAAGGTTATCCCTTTTTTTTAATTGGACCTCAAGAAAATCGCATTAATCAAAATTAAGTTAAATGAGAAGATGAAAAAGCAAAGAAACAGTGTCAGTGAACTACCTTGTTAAAGGTAAATATAAAACCGCTTAAAATTGTCTTTGTTTCCCAAGCATTTGATTACTGACGTTTCTACTCTATTAATCATTATGTAAGCTTCTGGTACGTATCTAACTATTATATTTTTATCCTTATTCTCTGCATCTTAAGGATAAAAAAAACACAAACTATTCTTAACACGCAACACATGCAAGTGTGTGCACCATAATCAAATGTTTGTGCACCATGATTGTTACACATGTGCATCATGTGCTTATCTTAGTTATTTAATTTGTTTGTTGTATTTGGCCATCATGCATGTTATGGTTGTACAACACACATACATACAGGCATGATACTTTCATTTATTATGCTTAAAGCAACGAAATACATTATAAAGCCATAATTGTATCAGTCTTTATAGGACATTGGGTGCACCTCAGATCATCATACCTTTGGTACACTTAATATACAATAAATAAGAGCAGCTTGTTCATACCTGAGCCTCCCTGATGGTCTCCCTTGTAGTTATGTTTGGGCTCCTCAGCGTACCACTGTCCGACTGCCTCATCACCTGTAATAGAATTAGTTATACAGTTTTGATCCTTTATGATGTGTTCAGATTAAACAAGGCGGTTTCCAAGTGATAAAAGTAGTTTGAAAAAGTATTGATAATCAAATATACTTCATTTTTGTTTTACAAATCAAAAGAATAAGATTTCAATTTTAAACAATAACATATAATGATTATAAGTAAGTAACATATTCAGAAATGAAAAGAATAAAATTTAAAAGAATTAGATTCAAAAGTAAAATAATCATGTTTCAGAGTTTAAACAATAAGATTTATTAGTTAAAATGATACAAACTTGTACATATAATAATAATAAAGATGATACATTTTAGCACAGATATGTTCTGATAAAGCTTCACATGTGAGTTAGGACCATGAAAGGTAATGACTTCCTTAGAGGGAAGCCATCATAACATTGATAAGTGAGAAATATGGGTAATTGCTATTTTTTCTTTCCCAATATGTAAAGATCATATGCCTGGTAACTAAGTATGTATACCACTTGGCGCTAGATATATGAGAGAACGTACCTGTATAATCCCCAGCTGGCATGGACCATTTAGTGCAAATGTTCTCTCCAAGTTTGTGTCCTTGGCAGTCGCTGTGTTCGAACTTTCCAGCCTTGATCAGGTGATCTGCCCAATTTTGAGCGTATTTGTTGAGATCATCACTGAGAAAAATACAAGGATTGTCTATGAACAGCTAGTTCGTTACCCATTCATAGAAACACGGAAATGGGGAGGAAAACAGGATAAAGAAAACACACAGAGTACATATTTAAGGATGAGAGAGCTAGAGAGTAAAAGGTTTAGAGAGGAACGAACAAGTGAGTTCGAGAGGGGGGAGTAAAGAGAAGGCAACCACAAAGAAGAGCAGGGAGTAAAAATCGGGAGGTGATATATGACCGAGCAAAAATATGAATTAAATTACTAACATATTAATCTTCTTATATTATGTTTTATAATAGCTTTAAGTATGCTATTACAAATATGCAACGCCAATCTGCCGAGTATTGGTTATTCATTTTCAAATTCCATATTGCAAGTGGCACATTGCTTGCGAGTTAAATAATTGGTAACGTAGTTCTTTTAAGGCCAAAGTAAAAACATTATATTACAAGTGTTATGCGTGTATAGCCACTGCGATGATGTTTTTTATCGAAGGCTCTTCAGGGTCAAATTGGCCGATAAAAACAAATTACTTATCTCTTATGAACAAAGGGTTGTTAAAAAATATGTAGGCCTAGTATTGAGAACAATATAAATTATCTCACGGCTAAAGGTTTTCAAGACAAAGTTGAAATTCAAAAAGAACACGACCCCCAATATCATACATATGTAACATAAATGTATTACCAGTCTGAAAGTCAACAAAGCAGCACAGAAAGTCTAGGATTTTCAAATGGGGAGGGGTGGGCAATTTTCACAACAGACTTTGTTTAATTCATAAAAAACATACCATAGTTTCATTGCTGGGGCAGAGTGCAAATCCCTCTTCTCATTGTGTGCCTTCAGAGCCTGCGTCCTGAAAGTGTCAATGTCCACATCTACTGGGGCTGCTGGTTTGTTGTTGTTCTAAGAAATGTTTTAAGAAATGGTGTGAGAATTGAAATACATTTGTTTCTCCCAGATGTCAAATCCTAATAACACCCGAACCATTAATTATAAAACACATCTGGTTTTCAACAGTTTCTAAAAAATGTATAACAAATTTGTGTGGCCCGTTTTTTAAGTTGGTGTGGCCATTGGTCATCCTACAATTAACGTAAAAGTGGGAATTTTGAGCATATCATTTATTTATTCATGGCACACTCGTTTGATATCGATGAATGATTATCGATCGAGTTTTAACGAGACCGATATTCATTCATCGATATCAAACGAGTGTGCCATTAATTGGGTAGATAAACTCAGCCAGCAAGTATTCATTATTCATTTTATTTCACTTGGCATATTTCATAAAGGTTTGGTGATTTTTCAAAATATACAAAACTTACGTTATATAAATTATAAGCAAACTAACAAACACGAAACAACGACTGCATAACTATTTCTATGAAAAACCCACGTGAGTGAAGAATCGATACTCACAAATGTCCCTCGCGTTTGTGTGTTGCTTCGCGGAGCTTGCTGTCCCGTTCTTTCTAGTATTTTAAGGATCGCGGTTTTAAGGTGTGTGTTGCTAACAGAGCTTCCTGTCCCGCCCTTGTAGTGTTTTAAGCCTCGCGGTTTTTAGGTGTGTGTTGCCTCTTCGTGGTTTATGCCTCGTTGTCGTTTATTGTCTCAACAAACACTATCGCTAATATTTATTGCATGGGGGTTTCCTCTCTTATTTACATTCAGCAAATGGAATAAAATAATAATATTCTTAACAGTTCTTTTCTATGTTATTTTCAGATGATAAAAACGAAAGTGCTTCAATTTTACATTTGGCTCGATTAAGCTGCTGTTCAGTGTAAATTGTTGTTCTATAACCTCGAGACATAATTTTAAACTGTCCAAGTCCTTTATTTTGCCAACTACTGGGTTATAAATGACCTTGACCCCAATCGCTTATTAGAAAAAATGTTTTACCGTTTATGTGTACCCACCATCATTGTTCTTGGTGCTCTTGGTCCGTCGTCATCACCGAACAGCTTCATTTTCTATATAGAAAAACGAAGACGCTCAAAGTTTATAAGGATTGACAGATTTAATCATTATTACACTAGTGCATGATATGGGAGCAACAGAATTCAATATACAAGTTAAAAGAGCAAACAAAAAAATAATGAAAGAATATTGATTTAGCTAGAATGAATTAGCTGAACCATGCTGAATAAAGACAATTGAATAGTAAATAGATAATAAATATAAGAATTGGGATATTTGTATATGCTTATAATTAAAAGTAACTAGAGGTAACTAGATTATAAAGTTATTTATTTAATTAATAAGGATAAGGGATTTGGTGGATAAGCTAAAGTACAAACATTTAATGCTAAAATTTAATCTTACAAACATTAATAAATTGACACTTCATAAACACGTACCCTATATAAGATCTATCCCTGACTTGCACATACTGCATTTCATCTATTCAAAGTGTATTTTCTTGATTTCGTGTGATTTGACTTAATTTATTTGTTCATATTAACAATTTTGTGCCCATTATATATTGACGTTCTCAACCTAGGTTTCTCTCTCTCTCTCTCTCTCTCTCTCTCTCTCTCTCTCTCTCTCTCTCTCTCTCTCTCTCCTCTCACACACATACACACACACACATATATATATATGCAAGCGCGCGCGCACACGCGCACACGCGCACACGCGCACACACACACACACACACACACACACACACACACACACTCACACATACAATATCTCTC
>JAUUEB010482695.1:0-11038 GCA_032362205.1 Clione limacina | reverse complement strand
ACAAGGGCCGTCCTCCCAAGTCATGAAGTGAGTCCCTAAGAGAAGATTTTAAGACCAAACGCCTTAAGCCAGAGATGACACAGGACCGTAGCGCCTGGCGTAGAGCTATTGCATTATAAAAAGTCAAACCCTTGTAGTTCATATGTCATATGACTACGAATATGGAAAACGACTATAAATGATGATGATGATGATGATGATTAACCATACAAGAAAACAAATTTGATCAAGATCATAGTAAATCCATGTTTTAATCTTCAATATTAACTATTATTTAATATCAACAACTGATTCATTTGGATACAGAATTGATAAATGGGTAATAAAAGTGATGAAAAAACAATCATTAAGAATTAAGGCACGGTAAGTTACATACAGATCTATACACAGTCAACATGAGGCTTTATAGTGTATATAGAGTCGGTTCTATAAGAGTAGCAGTTTTTAATACATCAAATGTTACTTTAAAGCTATATTTTATTGGTTTCTTACATTGAAATAACAAGAATATTTGCATGATGGAGTTATTTGTAGCTTTCACAATTTGAAAAAAAATCTTTAAAAGGAAAAAAAAGTTGAGGATTTACCTTCACTCCTAACTTTTTCAATAAGTGTTCTTTCCAAAGCCTTAAGTTCTTGTGTTGACGTCTCCACCAGCTGATCTCTCGTTGACTGCAGTTCTTTAGCATGTTCTTCATCTATCTGGTTCTCTAGCGAAGTTATTTCTTTACGATGCTTAGACTTGATAGTTAGCACGCCGTTGACATATGACACAGGGTCTAGAGGGAGAAAAAACATTGAACTAGTTCATATGTATACTGTTTTTAAAAAAATAAAAGACCCATTTTCTGTGTGATCCGCTCAATGTAAAACACAAAAAATAATTTCCTTGTCATATTTGGCACAGCTGGAGCTTTTTCATGTCATGAATTTAACTAATGTAGTCAATATATGTTTACAAATCAAAATTAAAAACTTAGTCCCATACATCTCTACCCCTAATGAAGGATAAATGTCAACAAATTTCTAATGACTTTGACAACAGTCATATTATCAAAAGAAAAAGAATCACTTTAAAAAAGTTCTCAAGATGTGTACGTTGCATCTTTTGACAATTCAAGAAATTGTGGATGCAAGCTTGTTTCTGACTTTGCTTGAAGGAAAGCCCATGTTCCTGCATGCACAAAAGTTAGGATTTGTGCTATGGCTTAGTAAGCTTGAGTTTTGGAATCAAAACCTGTCCACCTAAATCCATGTTTGCTTACAAGTGTTTTTGTTCATTTGTCCATAAAGCAGAAGTTTTGCCAACAACCATCAATCTCAAATTATTTGACAGTCTACTCTGTATATGAGTGAGTAATAGATATGAACTTTTCAGTTGACAATGAATGTCTATTCAAAATATAAAATATTTTTATTCATTTACAAAAACTGTTACTATAGTCCCCTATTTTTTAGATAAATCAAGTCACAGTCATCATTATTTGAACAACTTACAAGGCATGGATGATACACACAAAAGCTAAAAATTATTTTCTGATCTGAATTCATAATAAAATGGTAACCAACAAAAAATGTCAGTGATCCAGAACTTATAGCAACATAATAACCACATTGTGTTCATTAGTTTGTAATACATACCAACAGGGCCCTCAGACTGTTGACTTTTGTTCTTGTTGTATTCTTGTAATTCAGTATCATGTTTTTTCATCTGTATGAAACAAATTTAGGAGTTAATTGGTATTATTGCTGCTATATACTAGAATAAAAAACGTATTGAGAATAACTTATTCTTTACAAGGGTAATTTATCAAAATGTTTAATTTAATTTATCTAAATTTTCGCAAGTTACTTTAAATGAAATTGTGCCAAAAAAATGATGATACATCAAAATTGCTTCATATGCTTATGATGCATGCATTTTGTCTTTTATTAGGCTAAATCATTTTATCACAGGATCTTGTGTTATCTTTTTTCATTTGTACATTTTGTCTTTGATTGTATCAAACATCGCTGGACCAAGGGATGATTATAATTTTCACTTGATTCAAATGATGTTACCCTTGCATTGTTTGCATTTGGATGATCTGTTTGTGAATTAAATAAACATAGACTAACCAAGGAATGTCAATTAAGTCATCACCTTTGCTTTGGTAAATTGGGCAACCTGCAATAATTGCACTACTCATGGCCATGGATGTTATTTGAGCCACACAAGTTATCCAGCAACAGTCTCCAATTATAACTTAACTTGACCAGTCAAGAGGCCAGGGCTTTGGTCCCCCACAGTGTAAGATACTAACTGTGGTGTTTAATTTGACACCTTTCATAAATATTGGCTCCATCCACTTCCACTGTTCACTGCCCACTGTCTAAGTGTCAATCAAAGTGACAGTGATTTTCCGTTTTGAAATTATTGTCAAGCAGTTTTGGTCCAACTGGATGGTCGCTTTAGACATGACTTTTCAATAGGAAAAGGGGAATTTTGTTCTTTAACAGACTGGATGTGGTCCTTTTAGCCAGGTGGCTGCTTTAGAAAAAAAAATGAGAGAATGACTAACAGCTTTAGCCAGGTGTCCCTTTACTCAGGTTTTACTGTACAAGGTGATAGTTTGAGTGAAAATAGCTTTTTCTCAATAACAAAGTGTCATTCCTCCATTAACAACACATTTTCTGATCCTGCTGTCCTAATCAGATGGCCACCAACACAATTAATAAATGGTTATTATAAGATGAAACCAAAACTTGTACCAACCTTTATTTGGGTTGATACAAGTCATATAACTATGCATCTTATTCACTCTATACATACAAGACTCTTAACAGATAGATGAAACCAAAATGTAATATCAAAGTTGTTTTTTCACAGAAACTCACCAGATCAGCTAAAGACTTCTTCTTGTTCACGCTAAGCTTTTTAAACAGTTCATTCTGTTTCAATTCTTTCTCTTTGTCCAGTTTCTCTTTGGCAGCTGTCAACTCTTGTCTTGCTTCATCTGTGTATTCTTCAATCTGCTCAGCAGTTACAAGGTTTGATCTGTTGCAGAAGATGTAAAAAATGATTATCAATCACAATATATGCACTGTACATTATCGCTATATAGTAACCTTTCCCATTAAATATGCACATCCAAAACAAACAAAGAAAGGGAAAAGAAGATAGAAAGGATAAAAAAGTATGAGGGAAAGGAAGGAAGCAATGACAAAAGGACAGAAGGATGGGATGAGAGGACAAAAGGAAGAAAAATATATATAGAGCCAACAGAATAGACTACTTACTTCTTCAGTTTTCCAATAAATGTGAGTTGAATGCCAGCCACTGTATTAAGAAGATCACTTTGATCATCCTCTTGAGTTTCCTACAAAGAAAAAGGAAAATTATAAACAAAATAATGACATTGCACAACCACATGTAAATTGATCTAAATAGTTTTTATCTACAATAACTTAACTGAAACATATATTTAGTTTACAACTAATTATACTGAAAAAGTATGACAAGTCACTTAATGCTTAAGTCACAAGTGCTTAATCTATAAGTCTTTCTTGATAATGCTGTTAACTCAAGCATCAATAAAAACAAAAACCGGAACATAAAACTATGATAAAACATCAGAGTAATGAAGGTGATTACTAGTGGTAGGATAAAAATAAAAAGTAACAATAAAGTCATTAAACTACCATTTAATAAGACAATACAAAACAATTTCGACAGTTTTTTTGTTTGTTTTTTTGTCCTGAGGAAGGGTTTTTCCCGAAACTGTCGAGATTGTTTTGTATTATCTTATTAAATGGTGGTTTAATGACTTTCTTATGATTAAAGCTTGACATGACAAATCATGACCAAAAAACCAGTTGAACTTCTCAAGCATCGAACCAGGGATATCCGTGTGGTAAGCAGACGCACTACCTACTGAGCTACAGAGCTCCCCATACTGTTTTTCAGCACAAACAGTAGAAACATCACATAATTTTGCAATGAAAGATTTGCTGCTGTTTTAGAATTGACAAAGGTACTTACACTAGCTTGGGCAAGTGCTTTCCTCCTTGCAAGTTTTTCCTCCAATAACATTCTCTGTCTGGATATTTCATCATCATACATTGCATGAATGAGATCTTGCTGTTCTTTGTGTTGTTTAATAAGCCAATCAGCTTTCTGTGCATTCAACTCCCCTTCCTTGACAACATTAGTCATGTAGTGAGACTGAACCTCTTTGTTACCCATTCGCTTACGGATTGCAAATTCCTGAAAATAAGATAAAAAAAGAGTTCATTGTTTCAAATTTCAGGTATTGTGTCACATTTGTAATATTTGAGGATGAAAATAACATCAGATATTTTGATGATGATATTAAAACCCAAGAAGTCTCACTCTCAGTTCAGTATCATATCATTGGACCATAATGTCACACAACAATAAGAGGTGCAACTGTCAACAACACCTTGTGATTGACAAGTGTCAACAATACTTTTGCTCTACTGACAATGAATTGACAAGTGACCCAAGATCAGAAAGCCTTTTTCTGGTGGGTGAAGTATGATTATCTAAAGTGCATGTGAACCCTTTTTTGACAGACTAGTGGTTATTTGGATATACAAATGGAGAGAAGTTATCAAGAGGTGATTTATTGTTTTGATTCTTAAAACATTCATTGAATATCTTAATTGCAAATTTGAAAAAGTGGTACAAGTGTAAAAAACAAAGCTTGTTTTCCCATCTGTCTGTACACTTTACTATTGTAAAAGATATGCGAGCTTTCACTACCGATGAATGAACAAGGACGCAACTCTTCCAAGTTCTGACCCAAAAAAATTGATTTCATTTCTTTACAAAAATTAGGATATTGATTGAATCAATTAAATGATAAACATATGAAATTAAAAGAAACAAATATTTTGACATGTTCAAACATAGTTTAAGTCTATATTTTCTACTAGCCATAAGACATCACTTGCCTTTGATCAGTATGTATTTAGTCTGGAGACAATTGTTACTGTGCTTGCATGGTTATTGGTGTATCCTTAAGCAAGAAAAGTTAACTCTAGGCAAAATGAACATTTGTCCTTCCAAATATTTTGAACCTTGTCTTGCAGATTTAATTTTTTTTAGTTTCAAAATAGAACTAAAAATGGATGGCATTTTTGTCATCAGTCAATCAAAATAAGTGAATACATCACCTAAATTCTTTGATTGAAAGCTTCGTTTACATTTTTTAAATATAACACATTTTTCTGTCTCGAATGATCCATCAAAAGAGTCACCGGGCACATATAACATCAGCTCACAAGTGCTCAACATGAGAGAAAACACAAAAGTGCCGACTTTGCATATTAAACCTTTATACTTTACCCAGGACTGAGGCAACTAGCCTTAGGTGAAAGAACTGAGTGTGTTTGGTAGTTAAATCTTTTCCGACCAATCAAATTAAATTCAGAGCAGAAGTCAAAGGGGAACTACATCAAATGTTGTATGCCTAAAATACATGACTGCTCCCAATAACGTAGCACTTATGCAAAGAAAAATCATTTGAATTTTTTAAAATTAAGGGAAAAAGGTTTTATGATATCCTCAGATTTGACATACCTTTCTCAGCTTCTCAGCCTCTTCGTTTTGCTGCAAGGCCAGTTTGTAGGTCAGTTGGTTCTCCTCAGTCTGGTGTTGTTTGTCTATCAGCTCCATCATTTGTTTCCTTTCCTTTGAGCAAAAAGATCAAAAAATTATTGTTTTTGTATTTCAATGTATTTTTTGCTATGTTAACATACAGATAATTAAATTCACAATGCTGTTTTAAACTATATAACTAATACTGTAATAAAATTAGTTCAACCTTTTAGTCTTAATGCTTCTTTATTTTTTTATATATCCTATATGTCTCCAAATAACATGGCAATGCAGAGACTTAAGGCCTGTCTTAGCTGGATGGGATATGGAAAAAGTGTGTAAAGTGCAGTGTTGCTGGTATAATCATTATCAGAGAATATCAAATACCTATTTTTCACTACTCAAAGATTTTATCAGCCAAGTAACCAACCAACTTACTTTCATCAAATATCAGCCGCTACAACTCAAGAGTAGCAAAATCAATCAAGTACCAACAAAAATAAAAAGAGAGAGAAAATATAAAAGAAGAAGCAAAGGTGCTTCTTGACTGAACGGCACAACTAGACTCGGAGGTCTACTTGTTGGAAAAAAACTCTTACAATATTTATGTCTAACACAAAATCGAAACTAGAAGTAGACTACCTCTAACAGATTTCACTTTCACTTTTATCGCTTACTATTTGAAAAATGTTCAATATGAAACCATTACCTCATCAGCATCAGGTAACACCACACATAAAGACTTTGAGCTGTCATTAAGTTAAAAGATGTATCACTGATACTTCACTAATGTAAGTAGATATGGGTCATCATATATGCTCATTAAATGTAATTTAGGAGGTTGCAAAAATAATAAAGGGGCTGGGCATTTAGCTGCAAACCACACTTCAGTCAATTTATTGAAACATATAAAAGCCCAGCACAAAGAAATAATAAGCATGGTTCAATAACAAATAAAATTATTATTCAATGCCCTTTCAACTTATAATTATTTCATCTCCTCATACTCTTACTGAGTATCAATTTTACACTAATACTCATACTCTACTTTAGTTATGAAATTTAACTATTCTGAACAACACTGGATGTGAAGCGTGGAATCTGTACACCGAAACAGAGAGGAAAATCCAGGTATTTGAAACCAAGTGTTTCAGGAAACTCTTGCAGATTTCGTACAAAAAGAACATGACTAACGAGTATGTGTTGAACAGAATTAGAAGCCTTGTAGATCCGCAGGAACCTCTTCTTGTCATAGTGAAGTGATGTAATCTTGTGGTTTTTGGTCAAATCACTCATGACAACAGCCTAGGAAAGACAGTCATACAAGGAACTGTGGAAGATGGACCCAGCAGAGGAAGACATGCAAGACCTGGTTTGACAATTTGAAAGAATGGACAACAACACCAGAGCTCCTAACTCAGGTCATGGACAGACCAACTTGGAGGAAGATCTCAGCTTCATCCGCCCTATAATCCCCCTGACAACTTTTGAAGTTAGGAGAACTGAACTAAACAACTCTTATAAATTGCCTTTTCTAAAAAATACAACATCCATCCCAACTGCTAGATGAGGTTCAAATCTAGAAACTCTTGTCTCTAGGCTGGTAGCATACCATTAGTCCACAATGTCAATGATTAATGCTTTAGCATGAATAAATCTATTAAATCCTAAGTCTAATCCTTCAGAATAAATGATTACCATAATTAATGTTGTTCAACAACTTACTGCTTCTGAAAGATCTTTGACAACTCTGAACACTTCATTTCTTTGTTCTTTGTGTTTCTTCAGCAGTTCACCCATTTTCTCCTGAATAAAAATGAGAATGAAATAAGCTGATATTAATTTGTTTCAATTTTTATCAAGCACTGTATACTGTAAAGATATATAAATTAATGAAATTCATAAGATCAAACATTTGCATAGATATAAAAAGTATGTGCATAAACATGTATATGAAATACTCTAATTTTTGCCCCACAAAGGCTGATGACAAAAGAATCAATTGATTGATAATAATATCACAGAGTAGTGACACAGATAATAAATACATTAATTGAAAAATCAAGCTTCCATTAACAGAAGTATTGAAAATGCCCAAGGGAAAAAAGCACATTTATAGTATCACCCTTTTTTTAAATGTATATGAAACAAGCATAAAACAATTTCCACAACTGAATACAAACCTTGTTCTTTGCCTCTATGTCAGTATAGACAACTTCCAGTTCTTTCTTATAGTCAATATCAAGTTTCCTGTCCAGATCTTTTTGCTCATTCTGGAATGAATAAGAATAATTCAAGTTGACCGCTTTCATTTTTTTCCTTACAGTGTATGGTAAGAGGGTTATAAATTATTCAATTTTCATACCATAAAATTCAGACAGGTTGTTCATAACCAAAACTTTAATTGATTCTAAAAATATATTATGTTTGTTGACTCTTTGTGTCTCTTTATACAGAATTCAGATTATCAATTATTTTACTCAGGAATCTACAGCTCCAATCCTATGGGAGATGGGAGTTCTAAATAGTGGAACTGAATAAAATAAAAATAAAAAAAGGTACAAGGATTTGTTTTAAAATTCTTATGGGATCCTGTATTTAATAATGATATCAATAATAATAATCAACATTTATATAACACATCTTTATGCCTACAGAATTCTCAATACGTTTTACACTTTTACAATAAAGCACTACTTTTATAGGGCCAACAGACAGGCAACTCAACCATCTCAACTTCCTTGGAAGTGTACAATGAAGTTCCCTGTTATGCGCTAAACCTTAGTAATCTTACAAAGACATTTGCATGCCTTCATTAAGATATCCAATTTACACCTAGGTAAAGTGAGGAAATGTTAAAAATGCAAGGGCTCTCATTAAACTACAGCACTTCCTTTGCCTAAATGAAATTGGTTTTTTAAAATATTCTAGCGCTTCTACTTGACTTTTCCAAGGGTTACACCTTGAAGGACTGTTGTTTGGTTGGCCTTAAGCCTTCAAATTAAATTTAAATGTCATGAAAAAACAAACATTCTATCAAAAGAAGGAAACAAAACACAAATTGGTGTGGTCTCTCTAAAAAAAGGTTTGTAACCATCGTTTAGAATGAACAACTTTGTTAGGTGTCATTAAAAAAGAAACATTCTACCAAAGGAACACAACTAAACACAAATTGGGTGTTCTCCCCATTAGAAAATGTTTAACTACATTCTACAATGATCATCTCGTATGAATACAGTAGTGGGAAATTCCAATCACTTCTTTAAGTACATATGCAACTCTGAAAAGCATGCTAGCTTTTAAACTTTGCAAAATGGTGCTTTTGAAAAGTTTACCGATAGAAAAATATTCAAAATCAGATAATGTACCCATTTACACAAAAGCTTAACTGTGCCTCCTGGTATGTCTACAAACAAAATGTCAAAGTTTTGTGTCAATAGAGTCAAAACAGTGACTTTTTATCTCAGAGCATACACAGCCACAAACACATAAATAAAAAACAGTCTTTCAATCTTATTACGTAGATGTCATTACATTTTTAATAATAAACATAATGGTCCTTGAGTTCTTTGTCTTCATCTAACAACTGCAGTCTTTGATCTATTAATCAGGATTTAATTCATTAATGAGTTTTCTTGTTCTCTTTTCAAAGCAACTCTTTCTTATGAATACCTGACCCTGCGTAATGTACTTCCTGAATCAAGGATCAGTATAGTAGACTGGCTCTGATTTATTTACCCGTTACATCATTTAAGACTTAAAAGTCAACCATATAAAATGCATATACTTGTAGTACCTGAAATTTAGCGTTGGCCCTGTCCTCAGCTGCCTTAGTGATATCTCCATTCAGTCGTAAACCTTGGACCAACAAATGGCTGGCTTGTACTGCAGCATCATTTTGTTCAGTTTCTAGGTCCGTGTCCACATGGATAGTTGACAGAACATCTAGACTGTAACCAACAGAAAGTGGTTGAATTTACATTGTATTCAAATTTGATGACAAGACTAACCTTACAATAATGAATCCATCAAACTCTTCATCAGGACAAAGAAATTATACTAAGATCATTAGCAGTATAAATAATAGAGACTTTCTGAATCTGGATAACTGCTGCCCCCTGGATGAACATTTCAAACATGAGAGTGTAAAGCAAAAGTTAACACAAGTTACAACTGCCCCCTGGGTGAACATTTCAAACATGAGAGTGTAAAGCAAAAGTTAACACAAGTTACTGCTGCCCCCTGGATGAACATTTCAAACATGAGAGTGTAAAGCAAAGGTTAACACAAGTTACTGCTGCCCCCTGGATGAACATTTCAAACATGAGAGTGTAAAACAAAAGTTAACACAAGTTCAGTACTCTTTGTTTGTAATTTACTTAATCTGAGTTAATAGTAATAGCGGGGGAACGTAACAAACTAACATAACCAGTACTTATTAAAAATGTTAAAAAGGTGAAAGTACGAATTACCCTATCAGTAAGGGATTAAGAATTTGATTAAGCGTTAGATAAATTATCTTGTCAAAAAATTCATAACCAATTTTTAATGCATATTGTTAAATAATCTGATACTTTGATGCCTAAACTAATAGTTCCTAGTTAGTAAGAGAAAAAATTATAAATCTTACTTATCAATTTCTCTGTACATATGCATTTTGTCCTTCAGTGCAAGAATAAAAATCACACTGTCATTCCAGTCAATCAAACTGAAAAGTAAAATAATAATTATCAAAGAGAGACACATAGAAAGTATAAGTAGCAAAAAAATAAAACTGGATCTTTTAATTCAAATTAATTCAATATACTTTAATTTATGTGTTTGAGAGAACAATGACCATTAAAGCATCTTATTCATAATTCTTACATAAAAGCAAAAACGATTTCCCTGAAAGGTTAGCGAGTGAAAAAGATGAAGACTTTTAACCACAAAGAAAAGGGTAAAGAAAACATGTAAAAGCAACAACTCAGTTTATTAGGGATGAGGACTGCTCGAGAGAATTTTAGACAAATTCATCAGGGATGCTGTGTGCATTGACGACATGCAGTTTGGCTTTATGCCTGGAAAGGGGACGATGGATGCAATTTTCATCATAAGACAAATGCAGGAAAAGTACCTGGCCAAAAAGAAGAAGCTGTACTTCACCTTCATAGACCTAGAGAAGGCCTTCGACCGTGTCCCACGTAAAGTTGTGAAATGGGCACTAAGGAAACTAGGTGTAGAAGAGTGGATCATTCAAGTCGTGATGGCTATGTACGCCCATAGCAAGAGCGCTGTCAGCATAAACGGCTCAGTTGGTACAGCCTTCGACGTCAAGGTCGGTGTTCACCAAGGTTCAGTCCTCAGTCCTCTCCTATTTATAATAGTGATGGAGGCCCTCTCCAGAGACAACAGGTCTGGCCTGCCTTGGGAACTGCTATACGCAGATGACCTTGC
>JAUUEB010482684.1:0-11039 GCA_032362205.1 Clione limacina | reverse complement strand
ATTTGAGACTCCGGTTGTATGTAACAATAGGTTTTCTGCATTTTATACAGTGTTTTGAGCCTCCAGAAGTGTTTGTTGCTAAAAATTCAAAATCTATTAATAGGGGGGAGTGGGTTCTCCTGATTTGCCTAACCTCAAGTGTTGTAGTATCGAGTGATGTAGTATCGAGTGATATAGTATCGAGTGATGTAGTATCGAGGGATGTAGTATCGAGTGATGTAGTATCGAGTTGAAATAGTTGTTTTGTGCATGATGACCAATATTTTTTTCTTGAACTATTAAGTTGACAGTTATAAGATTCGTATCATTACTATTTTGTGGAAAATAATTAAAAAGTAATATTACTTCTATCTCAAATTTAACAAAAAACATTTATTAAAAAAATCCTTGAAAATAAAAGATGACCTTGAAATAACCTTGATTAATTATTTGCTGTTTATTAAAACAAAAAGCTGTAAACAATAATTTAGGCTTATATATAACATATGTATAATATATGTATTGACCCCAAATGACCTTGACAATGAAATGACCTTAAAACCAACATTTGAGTCAAGAAATGAAAACTTTATATCAATAAACGTATGAAAAGTGGTATCATACGCTATATATTGGGATTCTTAGTTGCGGAGATAAACCGAAAATGGAGGGCGGCCATCTTGAATTAATAATAAACTAGAGTTGCCCAAGTTAAATTTTTGTAAAAACAAAATAATGTATCACCCCAGGCACCATTCATAACAAGAATCAACACAAAACCAACTTGATATCTAAAATTGTAAGGTTCCTTACAAGTATTAGAATTTTGGATCGCTAAACGCTCCCTCAATTTGTCGATTTGGTCGCTACGCTCCCTCTCATTGCAATTTTATCATCATAAATATTCAAAAGTGGCAGTGAAAAACTCAAATTGTCTACAAAAATATTAGTTTAAAAGTTGTAAACACCTCGTACTACCTCTAAGAATCAGCTCAACAGAAGAAGAAGGTTATTAAAGAACAATCATTCCCTAAGGTTTTAAATGTACTATTGATATTAACAGCCCCCCACACACTCCTGCAAAGTCTTCGCGAAAGTACTCTCCTTTTGAAGGAAACCCCCTTTCAAAACCCACGCGCTTTTCACCCTTCGTCGATTTGGTCGTTACACTCCCTCTCATTGCAATTTAATCATTACAAATATTCAACGGTGCAGTGAAAACTCAAATTTTCTACAAAACATATTGTTTGTTTATAAGTTGTAAACACCAGGTTCTACCTCTTAGAATCAGCTTAGCAGAAGACGAAAATTACCACCCGGGGAAAATGTCCATGCTGGTGTGAAACAAAAGAATGACTTGTTTGAACTTCCGTGTTCGAAATGGATTTTTCCTTTTTGTAAATGGAGTCATTGAGGGAGATTTCGATTATTACAAATTATCGCCTTTTTAAAAAATTATTTTAACAAACAACACAAATGAAAACTGCTGAGACCCCCAAAGGTTTGTACCGTAGGTATTTAGAGTGCTTTTAAAATTAGAATGGGCTTTTTTTAAGTCGTGGTTTTCGCTGGCGAGGTGAGCAAAGAATAGTATGAATTCTTAAATAACCCCTAGACCAACCTACCTACCTACCTACCTACGTCTTAAAGGCAAGTATAAATTTAGATTATAATTTGCGTTTAACATTGCATTATTATCTTTATTCACTAGGGAAACCTTTCGAAAGGACACATATTTTCAAAATATTAGAATGCGTTTTTTCACAAATAAATCTTGGGCTACATATGAGCCTTAAAACTAAAAATAATTAAATAAGTAATGTTATTAGCGCGTAACACTGCAGTTTTCCCTTAATCGATTATGAATTGCTTTCAAAAGGAACACTTTTTTGACATATTTTCAAAGTGTTCTATATGCGATTTTTTTTTCAATTATAACTAACGTGCTTATTACGAAGAAAACAAACTCTTACAAATTTATTAACAAAGGTTTCATTTGCGAATAACTTTATTTCTTTTCCCCTTTATCGATAATCAATTAGTAAAGCTTTTTAAAGGACACACATCGTTACATATTTTTAAGTATTGTGTTTTTTTTTACTTTTACTCGCATGAGATCGACTTTTTTTTGTATTCGTATCATGGATCTGATAAGGATAAAAATCTCAAAACGTTGCCCTTGGAATCATTTTAGCCTAGAGATAAGACCATTGATTAGCCATCTTCAGGCAAGGACACATTTTAAGGGGTCCAGTAAACGTTTTAGCAAAAGATGTGGCACGTTTTTCTATGAAGAAAGTCGATGTCAAGGTAAAGAAATATTGTCAAAGACAGACGATACCAAGAAATAGCTATGTAGCGTATGTTAAACAATTAACAGAATCAAACTTTATTCAAGAACTTTGATTTTATATATCGTTCTTTTGTTCGTTCTTTCTATCGTTCTTTTGTTCGTTCTTTCTATCGTTTTTTTGTTCGTTCTTTCTCTCAATTTTTCTTTCTGCACTGTATTGTGGCTTTCTTTCTTTTCTAAAATCTTCTTGATTTTTTCTGTCTTTCTATCGTGTCGTCTTACTTTTGATTTTAATTATTTATCTTATTCTTTCATTCATCATGGATGTATCATGTTACTCTTATTCGAATCTGACTCCATGGGTTAACCCGTATCCGACTCCCGACTCCTCACAAGGTTCCGATTTCGACTCCAGACTCATACTCAAGGTGTTAAACTGACTCTGACCAAAACACCGACTCCTGACCCCGTCTCCACATTTCATATTAAAAAAAAATTCTCCAGCATTGAAAATAAATAAAGATCACAATGTAACACCAGTTTGTATATTTATTACTAATAAAACATTTTTAAGTAGCAATTGTTCTATTTTTTAAAGTGTATTCGGGTTAATTTTCTGTCAAATGTTTAGGTAAAAAAGAAATATTATGTTAAACAAACACTTTTCACGTGAGGTTATTGGAGTGAAAGATTAGCATTGTATATATCAGAAAATAGTCAATCGAATTTACAATTAAATAATTCACATGGACCTTGCCTTGTAGAAAAAGAGTGTCGAAATAAGAGCAACTTCAAAATCGTTACATATTAGTCTTTACGACAACTGAAGTAGACTTTCTCTTGGTATCAACTCTCAATTTCCCTATAATTGCTTAAATATTGATCTTTTGAAATTGTAACAGGTTTAAGGATACCAAGGGAGGAGTTCAGGTCTATATAGAAATATATGTCATGTTGAAATTCACATTTCTAACAATTGACTTTTTCTTTCATAAGTTTTGGAACACGTCTGTTGTAAATGGAATACACAACCTATTATTTAGTTCTTGTCAACTTATATGATCAATACAACGAAAGCAAAGCAGTTAGCTATTAAGATGTCATAAGATTATATTTGCTATTATTCTTTTCTTTGAATTTATCCTTTGAAAAGATAATCTTATTGAAGTTTCTGTCTTTGAAATTAATCACTTGTCGGAATTTCCCTCATTGACCCAGACAACAAAATAGATTATCTATTGTTTTTAATGGAATTTGTCAAGATTTCTTGAGTTGATGTCATGAAACAATTAATACCTGGGTAGTTTGTATTACTGTACTGAACTTATTGGGAAATCCCGATTAAACGTAAACAGTGAAAGGAATACGAGAAAAACGAGCTTTCAAACTTAAAAATGCAATTAACAAAAGTAAGTGATAAAAATTCTGTTGATCTTTTATCATTTGATGTTTTATTTTTATTTCTTAAAGTTGAAAGACTCAGTCTGGAGTATGGTTTCAACTTTCTGTACTAATCTTCAATCCAACGTCAGAAAGATATTTAAATTTGTCAAAAAGGAGATTAACATAAAGGTTGTTTATTTTCTCAGAACCTCTTTTTCATCCCTGTTAGAAAGAAAAATATAGAAACTTCTTAGAAGATTAATTTATTGAAGTTAGTTATTTAGCAGTAAAAGAGAAATCACGCTGTGTTGCCATGCAGTTTGTCAATAAAACCCGCCCATAAAGGTCATCCGTACTTTAACGTTTGATTAGTAAATGAGATATGCTTTGTTTGACAACAAGATTGCTTATTTTGATAATGCCTGCTTTGTAGTTGAAATTCATCGAACCCTGGTTATCTGGTGATTTATTGATAAAATATGATTAGTTTTTGCAACCAATGATAGGGAAGACAAGATCTGCATACTTGTGTTCATAATTCTGGGATTTTCCTTTTAACAGAGGAACAAAATAGTGACTTAACTTTGTTTACACTTTGTACTCGTGGTTAAAAAGTAGACCCATATACATGTGTCTTATTAAAAAAACTTAAAATGCAAATTTATATTTTCAAGACATGCGTGCTTGCCTTCTACTTATTTGAACAACGCTGATAAATCTTTCAATGAAAAGTTAATAAAGTACAAAAACAAAAACCACGGGTTTCCCAAAGTAGTTGTTTTTGTAAGTGCACATTTTATGCTCTTTTAATTTGTGTAGATTCTGCATATTTGCACTAATACAACCATGAATCTGAAATTCAGTTCTTATTCATTATAGTTTCAATTATTGTTTTCACTTCAGTTATGTCATAATAACTTAGCTGCCAAATCGTGGCTCCACGCCTCTCCTAACATTTGAAATTGGTGCATATTTTTGTTTTGTGCCTTTTTTATACAGATTATGACACTTTTTTACAGGCTCCCTTTTTAATTTTTTTCTGAATTCAATGTTCAAAATAGCATTTTTTTTTATCGATTAAGTATTACAGTGTAAACAGGGTTTTAGCTTCCATTCAAAGTTAAAGGCATTGTCATTGTTTGATATGAGTCGATTTTTTAAACACAAAGTATCGCCTGAGTAAGACGACTCAAGTTTATGTTATGCTATTTCTAATAAATTATCTTACTTTCTGTAATGTTTGTTACTTGAGCAGAATAAACTGAACTGAAGTGAACTGTCAACTTTTTGCAAAATCGCCAAAGTTATAAACAATTACTGTTTGAGGGACACTCTTAATTGGATACCTGGTAGCACCATCGCCTATATTTTGTCACACAATGAGATGAATGATGAATAATATTTTTAACTTTGTTTAGGAGTATTACACTTTGAAAAAAAGAAGAGAATGACGTTACAGTCTATAATACGTAGTACATTCGCGAGATTGATTTAAACTGTCGTATTTATCAGTATTTTCAATTTCTCTGCATGCTAATTTATAATAACTGGAACAGTCTACGCTAAGTTTAACACTGTCTCACATACAATCCGCCATCTGGTAAACTTTATTGGCAAAGAGACAGGCACAATCTAATATCGTAATGAGCTTCGACTTCAGACCAAATTGTTTAGGTGAACGCATCAAGGTGACAGATGCGACTATAATCGATGATAAAAAATGAATTTTTTACGCTATTCTGAGTCGACGGACTGGCTCAGTTTATTGGATTTTAGGATCAATTTCTCTTATTGCAATGGACAAATATTACAACATCTAGAAATTGTGTTAATTCATTTTATATGACTGAAGACTTGAGTTTAATAAGATTTCATTCAGATGCTGAATGGGTTTGCACATCGACATTCAGGCTTTAGAAACTTTGTCAGTAATACAAATGACTGATGAGTAATACGATATCCTTTTTGTGCTGAACAGTTTTACAATGTAAGAAACGTTCTCAACTTTATAAAAATGACCGGAGGTTTTACACATATTTTTTTTTATCAAATTTAAGATCTTAGGGATACCTAATTAGATTTAATAGACTTTTTCAATGTTACAAAAAAAAATTTGTTTTCAACAACCACATCATTAGAAATTAAGAGTTGTCATAATTCTTATTTTCTAATGATGAGGTTGTTGATACTCGACTGCTTTCTAAAATCATTGTTTTAAAGTTAAGCTTGAGGTTTTAAGTTTTTACAAAGATGTAACAATAAATACATCCGATAAAGCAACTCTTGCTTGTGTACACAAACATATAATGTATATTTTTAGGTTTGTTCAGTGCTTCAATGTTAAGGAAATCCTCGGGTTTTCATTTGTTCATACTCAAATGCTAACAATAGATTATTTAAAGATTATGTTATGTTGCTTGGAAACAAAATTCTGTATGTCTTATACTTCATAAAGGCTATTGAGCATTGTAGATCTATAACAAAACCTGAAAGCTGTTTTAAGAAGTCTTGTTAAAAAACAGCTTTGGTCCCTTACATCTTGAATTTTTCTCCCTTTGACATTTGTTTACTGGAGATAAGTTGTCTGAATCCCCTAAAGGTCAAAGACAAAGCTTTGTTTTATCTCCCAAAATATTCTTCTCAGACATTCAGCTTCAGGGCAGCCATGTTCGTTAGTTTGAATAATTAATTTATCAAAAGGACAAAATAATCAACGTCTAGCAATCAACAATAGACCCTGAGGTGTGGGGCTTTCCTATGTTTTGTGTGAATTGTACTCGATTTCTATTGAAACCAATGTTTGTATGACCGGAATTCGTTTTTTGCTCTGTCCCACATTACACGGGGGTGGGGTGAGGGTGAGAGGGGTATTTGGTAATTTTACTATTTGATCGTCCCCAATTTTTTTAAATTTAAAAACCATTTCATGTTTGTAAAAATTCTCAGTCATGTCTTTGAAGCGGAATCTGTAAAACCACCAAGGACAAAACAATTATCATTTAAAAAGCTCTGATTAATTAGTATTGGATATTTTATGTCCCTTGACTATAGTCTTATTCCGCTTAATTCAATCAACTTATCTTGAATGTTAAACTGCCCTTGGTTATGAAAGAGAAAAATGTTTCATTCTGTTGATAAAGGTCTCCTTGTGAATATTCATGTAATAATATTGTGCCATTTATTTCTATTAGATTCTATCAGATTATATTACTTCTATTACGGAAGCAATTTGTCGACGACAATAATAATTGTTAAGCTTTTTATTATAGCATCTCTGTTCGATGTATATTTGTTTTGCTAATATTTTGTACCCATGGGAAAACTAGTTCGAATATATTCCGAATGTCATCGAAGTTTGAGCATAACACTGATAACAAATCTAGATACAATCCGCCGAACTTTTCGTTTTCTGAACTTGTCATCAGCCGAGCTATGGCGCAAAATAAATCAACTCTTTTTTATTAGTTGACTAACGTCCGGTAATGGGTTTACATCCGATTGACTTATGTTTGGCACAACTAATGAACATATTATTTATACATTACGTTACTTGTCCTTGACCTAGTTGGCATGAGGTTTTACTACAACCAATGATTACTACACATCATTGGCCGAGCTTACGGGTTGACATTCCCGGCTGCTTGGAACATTTTGGTGATCTAGAGTTTTGTCCATTTATTAATCATTTTCTTACTTTAAGAGTTTTATCACAACGATGTAATAAGTATGTCCTGTTTATTATCACCATTTTGTACGTTTTCTTTTTGTTTTATTGTTTCATTTGTGTAATTAATCTACATAATGAAATTGAAGGTCTGCTTATTTATGTATGTGTATGCAACGTGATTACAGCCACAGTTTTGACTCAATCGAACACGCATCTTAACAATTTGTTTGTAGATTAACCAAACTGTGTTGATACAAATATTTAATTGTAATATAGTTTTTTTTTAAATCGACGATTTTTAAAGCAAAGTGGGGGTATAGCGGAGTGGAGGGGGAGGGGACGCTTTATCATCACTCTGCATGGTGGTTAAAAGTGACTTTCCGGGCAAGACCGGGTACTTCAGCCACTAATAAATAATTTATTCCTCATGTCCACCTTAATTAGCCAGTATTCTCAATCACGTGGATGAAAAAGCACAACTCATAGAGTTCAGAAAAAGAAAACTCAATTTTTTATGAAGTTTTTAAATTTCAAAATAGTTTGAAAACTTTTCAAGATCAACAGCAAGGCCAATATCAAATATTTCATCGTCTCTCCTTGACTGTAATCTAAGTTTGAAACAAATTCTGTCGTTGAAGATGTGCGAGAGGTATCCCGGAATTGCATCTTTTCTCAACAGCTGTTCAGACAGATTATAAGTCTGGGATGTGAACAGACCAAAGACGTTGATTATGCAGAATTTTACTCTTCTTAATAATGCGTGATCAAAAGTGACGCGATGAACAATTGTAGTCATGGTGGCTAGCAGTGTAAAGTGTTGATAATGCCGTTGCATTAATCGTTGAATCTGTATAAATAAAATGTCTGAAACATTCTATAAGCATTAATTGTTATCATAGTTTATTGTCTACGTCTATATTACTTAACGGTTAAACCTCGCTTCTTTGTAGCGTGTTAGTTAACCTTGGTTTAAAACCACGCACGCTCAATACTAGATAATCGAGTTGAACATTTGTCACCAATGTCTTTAGGGCAAGACTTATTTCATGTAAGTTATCTATTTAGACATATACGTATACCCAAAGTCTTGGGAGGCTTCTTCACGTTGACCTGTACCCTGAAGCTGTCTCAGAATCGTTTAGTGGAAGTCAACGATGGAAGATGGAAGGTTAAATGGTGGATGGAATCAATAATAGATGTCAAGTTTTTACCTTCTCATAATTTCTTGTAAAAAGGCGACTATTTGACCACAGTTATGATGATGTCAACAATTATCTGTTGATGTTATGTTGATTTAAACATGGTTTTCGATTTGTTTGGGATGTACTATATATTTTCTTTTCTATCTCCGTTCTTGCTTTCCTCCTTTTCTCTCACTTCTCTATCTAACTCTCTTCCTTTTTCTTAATGAACTATTTTATATACTTCTTACATTCTTTTCACAAACGTATGATATTTCTTCTGCTAATGAACAACTTTGATTTCAATTTTAGACAACTGTTATAATAATTCTCGTTGCATTGGTAATTGAGGGGTTGTTGCCTCAACTTGTCATAGTGAGACTTTGTGCGATTTATAGTTGTGAGAATTGAGGATTGGAAATCTGTGATCGATACGTACGTTCTAGGACAATAGTTATTGAGTATCGCATATCGCCAATTTTGTAATAAAAATCGGCATCAGTGAGATTTAATCGGGACAATTGAAATGTGTAGACACTGTTTTATACATAACAATGTTGTGGACATTATGCTTGTAAAAATTAATCGCAAATAATGCTAATGTGTCTCAAGTGTTTTAAACAGATTTACAACGATAATCTTATTAAAGTTAACACCTTTTGACGGCTTCAGTTGCTGAACATTTGTTTTCCGAGCTGGATTGGATTGCGCCACAAGCCAATTTCTCTGTTTATAAAGGTTCTTTAAAGTGACTAGTGACCCACAGTGTTAAGGCTGATGGATGAACCTTATCCTACCAGACTCAAAACGTGAGCTTATGTGGCTTTATTGTCGTAGAGAGTTCGTTAAAGACTTTTTGCTCTTTCTTTTTTCGATTCATGACAATTATAGCCCCTCTCCACTCTAGAAAAAAAGAAAGGACAAACTTTTTGTTCTTCAGACTTTTTGTCCTTTAATTGAGACTGGAATGCCATTCGTTTTTAAAGCCCTTGTCGGCCTACTTTTCGTATACTGTGCTTCCTGGCATCACGGTCTTTTGTCTAAGTAGACCCTGAATTACAATAACTGAAAGTGCACTCGGTCAAAAGTACACATTGTTAACTAATTAAAAAAACACAGATCTGTGAAAATGAACCACAAGCTGAAAAAATGAAGAAAAGACGCCTACATAGAAAACCCGAAAACCTGAAAAAACAGAATGTCCCGATTTCAACCAGTTCAGCAAATCACAAATATTTAGTACGCACATTTTATGGGTGAAGTTAAGTTTTAGGCCCTGAGCAACCCATTAGAATAACCCTCTTTGCATAAACGGTACGGAAGACGACACGACCTTTTTTAGTATATAGTCTCTCTCTTGAAATAAATTCACCGACTCTACTGATAATGGACCTAATATCCCGTTCTTCTCATCTGCCAAGTATTTCAGGGAATTGTTAATGCATTATTTAGTACTGCATTAAAGGAGCCACGTCTTAGAATGATGTCTGTTTAGGGACTTTTAAGATGGTTTAGAATCTCTTTTTAAGGACAGCCGTCACATAATCGCGTCTCGAGTATTATCGGAAATTCCCTGGTTTCATTAACAATTATTCTGCTTGATCACCTAGTATTGAGGAAGTAGTCTGGGGTTAGATAATCATTGGTCACCTATATCACGTGGACATCAAAGGAGGGTCACTTTGATAGACGTGTTGAAAACGAGTTGTAATTAGTAACAAGGTATACTATTATTTGCTAGCCACTTATTATATTAGCCTTGTGAAAAAGCTGTATGATCATAATGTAGTAAAAAAAATATATATATACAATCCAAGCAATAGTTATCTAGACTATCAAGCCTGAAATGAATGACAACATAGGTTCATAAATAGCATAATACAACTGGTATTGAAAAATGAAAACGATAACTTTGACCTTCATAGCATGTACACATTTTGTCCTGAACAGATAGACACTGGACCACTTGCATGTCCGTCTTTTTCAAAAATAAATAAAAAATAGATCCTCGACAAGAAGCTTACTGATGCAAAGGCCTTTTTAAAACAAGGCATTTTAATTAATTACTTTTTTCTTCATCAACTTTTGATTAGAGAAGTCTATAAATAACAGTAGCCGACATTTTGGCGAAGGAGAGCACGTAGGTTTTAAAGTGGACGAAGGGGAGTATCACAGTGTTTTGGACAACAATAAAAGAACAAAGCAGTCACTAACACATACATCTGCCAATAAACTAAATTTTCACTTCGTCCTTAGTTATAAAAGACGTAATTACCAAACAGATATTGTTCATGTTTTTTTAAAAACAAAAATCTGATATAGTGAATATTACACGACTAATTTTGGATACGAAAAATATTGCCCTCTGAGTGTCCAGAGTCAAGTAGTATTCGAACGAGCTTTAGTGAGTTCGAATTACTTGTCTCTAAACACGAATAGGGTAATATTTTTCGTATTAAAAAAATTAAAAGTGTGATATTTATTTTATTTCATATCCGATTTGATTGACCAAAAATAAACAAGATTTACTTTGTAG